>SNQJ01S0015762.1:4792-64559 GCA_010110895.2 Picea sitchensis
TCTTGATCAGAGTCCATGCTCAAATACAATAACTACTACATCCCTAAATAAAAACCAGAACCAGCCCACAGGCTACAAAATGGAGAGCAATACAGGGGTAAACCCCAAACAAAACTAGAAAAGAAACTGAAACCAGTTGTCGCACGCCCCCGAAGGGTATCAAGGTGTTTATCCAAAACTGCATGCCCCCAAAGTACCTCAAAGTGTCAAACATTACACCGCATGCCCCCTGTGTGGACCTCAAATCTATGGTCCATAACCTCTCCTAGCCAAGGAGGACAAGGTCAAGAGGGTCCAGAAGAAATCCAAAGAAAGGAAAAAAACCCCATTGAAAAACCAGAAGCCTCCACCAAAGTGCCAAAGAATAACGTGGTCGCCCATCTAGGGTAAAGGCTGTGGTAAATGTAGAAAGAAGATGGCCCCATAAGGGAGAAAACCACCGCAGATACTCTNCACGCGCCCACTATCGCCACCCTGCAGGTCCGTTGGAAAACCCACTGCCACCACCGCCAGACGCCTGCTTGCCCTGTACCGGTCACGCCACACCGCTGGGTCTGCTCACCCTCGAATAGCTCACTCCCTTGCTCGCAATTGACCAATCACTTTCCCTCGTCTTCGCCCTCGGTCGAGCACTCCCTGGAAATATCCCATGCTCGCTCCTGCTCTCGCGCCCGCCTCCACCCCCGCCCTCGCACTCACGCTCTCCCATCACTAGGCATACAGGGACGTGGCTAGATACATTATGTTTAATACCTTATCTATATTGGGGTGTATATGCACCTAGCTAATCTTGAAGAAATAAGAGCACTCATTTTATCAATGCAATAAAATATAAATTTAAGTTAAATGTATTCTGTTACAATTAGTCTTATTTCAATTTTGTATAGTTATATTTGAAGGCCAACAATGTAACACACCCGACCCCCTGATCATCATTAGGTTGATGGGGTGTACAAAATTCATTTTCTTAGCCACCACTCTAACTTTGATTTTGATATCATAGATTAATTCTTCTCCTCAGGAGCTTTCCAACAACTATAATTGCGCTCAAATACAATCTCCAGAAAATAAGTTATTCCCCTTTAAAGTTCCTTGGGTCTTTCCTTTATGATGACATCACCATATGTTCCATTGATGTCATCAGTCCACTAGCATCCATGTGGACTCATCCTACGCTTTCTAGCTGATGTGGACTTGCTTCTAACCCATCGAATGCAATCCTTAGAGCTTTCAAAAACCACAAAATTATTGAGAAAGTTCTCTTCACGAGAAATATTTTGTGGGATAGTTTATTACCCAACTGAGCAGTTTCTCCCATTGTCCATGCCTTGCAACACTATCATAATCCTTCATGCAGGAAAACCCAATCAAGATGTGTAAAACCCCAGTTTTGAGCCCCCATATTAATAATGTATTTTGTTTATTTAATGGAAGGTTGAAGTGCATCAACAATTAAAAGAGGCTAGAGTGCCTAGGAAATGTGATGCAAGAGAATCGCTCACTCATCAAGCGAGCCAACACATTTAGAGGAAACAACTGGACAGTGCCAGCATGCATTTTGAAATACTTTGGAAGTATTGCGTCGTCCTTTAAATAAAGTCATTTATAAAGAAGCGCACTTGTATTGGAAAGGGGACCTTGAGCCTTTAATCTCTCGTCCTTAGTAGATAGGAAGGCATTTAATAGATTTAATGCAGGTAGATAGAATAGTTAAGTCTAGATTAGACAGTTTCAGTTTTCGAGAGGGAAAATGGATATAGACACCCTCACTTGTACATTGTAACATAATTCAGAATTATTCATTCAGGAGCAAGGAGAGAGAGCAAGCAGAGAATTTGTGAAGAACACCCATGTACAAATGATTTTGAATTAATAGAAGAGAGTCTTTGATTCAATTTCATGGTCGGTGTTGTTTCTCTGTGTAGGTTGCTTATCTGCTCATGAATGGTTGTTTTATGTCATACATTTGCTTTGATATGTTGTGTATGTGATTTCATAGTTGGATTAAAATCTGTGAGAGTAAAAAATTAGTTTCAATTGTTTCTCTATTTTGAACCAGAGGATTCCTGCAAAGGATGCAGTTGAATTTGTCCACAAGGAGTGTGTGACTACAAGGTTCAGGTAGAGGTGACTTTTGTTCTAAGTTCTCAGGAGTGCAGATTTGGCACCGAAGCTGTGCAAGGCGTGCGCAGGCTGGAAGAAGACTCAGGTTTGTGATTCTGAGAAAGGAAATTAGGACTGACGTCGTAGGGGAACGTGCGGAGTCGAGGAAGCTTCAGCACTTAGTCGTGTTCGAGGGTTTGTCTGCAAGGAGTGAGTGCAAAAAGTCCTCATAAAGTCTCTGAAGGAATCAGAGTTGACAAAGCTCAGGAGGAATAGGCCTATAGTTCACTAAGGGAGAATTGCAGGAGTACTGCGGAACGCCCGAGAGAAGCCCCACAGGTTGGCGAGTGGTTGAACAAGTCTTCACGGAGGAAGCGTTTGATTCATCTCGCAAGAAATATCAAAGGAAGGACGGACGGTTGAAGTCTCCTGGAGATATTTCATGAGAATCCGAGGGCCGTTAGATTTCACAAAGGTGCATAGAGATTACAGTGTGAGCATTTCGAAGTTCGAAGTGCAGGAGGAAGCAGTGTCGTCGATATGAGTTCATAGAGGCCATCATATCTGCACGTTCCATCGCATATCGACATATCACGAGTTGAAGCACCAAGTCATTGAAACAGGGGTGGCGATATCACGATCCGCGATATCCCGATAGGATCATAATCGTTGATCATGGGGACACATGTTAAGGAATCCCATATAATCGGGGTTCAGAGAATCGGGGTTCTCGATGAGAGAGAACACTTGCATGTCGGATTCGCGATCCACGATATCCCGAAGGTGACGTGGCAGTGTGGGACCCTGGGATCTAGCGGAGTACAGGTGGCATTGTATCGGAAGGTCGGCACATCGGAGCTCGGAGTTTGGAAATTCAGAGTGTCGACATCGCGAGTAGCGATATCCCGATAGGGAAAACTCCGATAATAGAAGAGGAGAAAGTCAACGATTGACCCATATCGGGGTTCGGGGACTCGTGAGGCATAAGGGACGCGAGCATAGAATTCGCGATATCGTGAATTTCGATTTCCCGATCGGATAAGGGAGACCAGTAAGGAGTTGTTGTGGGTAAATAATTCCTGAGAGGGAATTAGAAGAGTAATCTAACTCTTCGGGCCGAGAGAAGAGAAGGTCCTGGTGAGAGCGATCATTCCCTGAGGAGTGGGAGAGGTTGCGTCAGTGTGGTATCAGAGTGGGATAAGTTCTCTGTTTTCTGTAGCAGAGAAGCAAAAAGAAGAATTCACCATGCCGCCCAGGAGAGAGAGACAATCACCTAGTCCAGAAGATAGGGATGTGCGAAGAAGAGGTCGGCCCGCAGGGAATCCAGAAATGGAGCGGTAGATGAGAGATCTACGAGCAAGACTCGAGCAGATGGAGAATGCACAAAGACGTGGAGTTGGCGTAGGGGATCTTAGTGATTTCGAAGTCGAAGAGGAGGTTGGACATGAAGAAGAGTTCACGGCAGAGGATGCATCAATAGAGCGATTGATTAAAGCTATCGCCAGGATGAGTTCCAAGACTAAAATGGACATTCCAGCTTACGAAGGAAGTCTGGATGCAGAAGAATTGTTGGACTGGATCCGAGCTCTTGACACCTACTTCAACTATGAAGATATCGAAGAGGATAAAAAGGTAAGGCATGATGTCACTAAGTTGAAGGGACATGCAGCATTGTGGTGGGACGAGCTTCAGGCAGATAGACGTTCCAAAGGGGAATAGAAGATTAAAAGCTGGGATAGAATGATTGCTAAGATGAAAGTGAAGTTCATCCTGAGGGATTACCAGATCACACTGTTCAGACGAATGCAGAACCTGAGACAGAAGTTGATGATGGTGAAGGAGTACACCGAGGAGTTTTACAAGCTCAACATCAGAGCAGGTCATCGGGAGAGCGATGATGAAAAGGTAGCCAGATACCTGAATGGCCTGAGGTATGAAATTCATGATTAATTAAGCATGGTAAATATCGGAACTGTTGACGATGCTTACTAGATGGCTCTGAAATCCAAGGAGAAGTTGAGCCGTAAGCAAGGTCAGTGAGGGCGAGGCAGAAGTCATCCCAGAGGCAAGGCAGTTGCCCAGGAGAAATATCAAAAGCCCAAGGAGGAATGGAAAAAAACTCAGGGTAAGATTGAGAGAGGTGGAGCCTCACAGCGAGGACAACAATATGCTGAGCCGAGGAGACAGCATACAGAGTAGGGTGGCGGTTATGCGGATGCAAACACTCTTCCTCGTACTAGAGGTCGAGATAGAGGAAGAGGTGGAGTTATCACATGTTTTACATGTGGAAAGAATGGGCACAAGTCATTCGAGTGTCCAGATAAAAAGAAGGATGCAGGAGAAGCTCACATCACAGAAGCGTAGAGGCGTGATGTTGAGAATGATGATGATACAGGAAGTGGAAGGTCACTGACGGTGCACAAAGTTCTCTTAACACTTGAGAAGGAGGTGGAAAGCACAGTGCAGAGGACTAGACTGTTCAGAACAGCTTGCACAACCAAGGACAGGAAATGCAAGGTTATTGTAGACAGTGGAAGCACCGATAATCTCATTTCAACCGATATGGTGGAGAAGCTAGAGTTGGAGACAACTAATCACCCAAGCCCATACAAGGTTTCGTGGCTACAAAAAGGACACCAGGTAAGTGTCACTAAACAATGTTTAGTTGAATTTAAAATTGGGGGATATAATGATCAGATTCTGTGTGATGTTATTCCCATGGATGTATGTCATTTATTACTGGGTAGACCATGGCAATATGACCGAAATGTGGTTCATGACAGAAGGATGAACACATACACTTTGGAAAAGGATGGGAGGACACACAGACTGCTTCCAATAAAGGATAGAGAAGTGAAACCGGGGGTAAGTAACACCATACTTCTCATGAGTGGGAAGGAGCTTCTCACAGAGATGGAGAAGAAGGAAGATCCACAATTCTTTGTGGTCAGGAAACCGAGAATTGTCCTGACTAGCACAAGAGTGGATGACCTACCGGAAGAGATTCAGGAACTGCTGGGAGAGTTCGCTGACATCATCGTGGACGAATTACCTCGTTCGTTGCCACCAATGAGGAGTGTGAGTCATCACATCGATCTCATACTAGGGAGTAGTTTGTCGAATAAGGATGCGTACAGATTGATGCCACAGGAAAATGAGGAAGTCAAGAACCAGGTCCAGGAATTATTGGATAAAGGACTGGTCAGGGAGAGTCTGAGTCCATGTGCTGTTTCGACAGTGCTAAGTCCGAAGAAGGATGGAGGCTGGAGGATGTGTACAGACTCCAGGGCGATAAATAAGATAACCATCAGATACAGATTTCCACTGCCGAGAATGGATGACCTAATGGATTGCCTGAGTGGGGCAAATTATTTTTCAAAGATTGATCTTAAGAGCGGATATCATCAGATTCGCATGAGGGAAGGTGACGAATGGAAGACAGCATTCAAGACAAACAAAGGTTTGTACGAATGGCTGGTCATGCCATTTGGCTTGACAAACGCGCCGAGCACATTCATGAGGTTGATGAATGAAGTCCTGAAGGAATTCATCGGAAATTTTGTAGTCGTATATCTGGATGATATATTGATCTATAGTAAGACGAAGGCTGAACATTTGAAACATTTGGCCATTGTTATGAGGAAGCTACAGCAAGAGAAGTTGTTAATCAACATGAAGAAGTGCTCCTTCATGAAGACAGAGCTCATTTATTTGGGTTTTGTCATATCAGCAAATGAGTTGAATATGGATCCAGAAAAAGTGGGAGTGATCAAAAACTGGCCATCACCGAGAAATATCTTCGAGGTGAGGAGTTTCCATGGACTGGCTAGTTTCTACAGAAAGTTCATCAGAAATTTCAGTGGGATTAGAGCAGCAATGATGGACACAGTGAAGAAGCGACATAAAATTTTTCACTGGACAGTAGAGGCTGAAAGAAGCTTCAATCTGTTGAAGCGAAAGATCACAGAGCAACCAGTGTTGGTGCTGCCAAATTTTCAGAAGACATTTCAGGTGAAATGTGATGCTAGCGGATATGCTATAGGAGCGGTCTTAAGTCAGGAGGATAGGCCAATTGCCTATTTCAGCGAGAAGCTGGATGACGTGAAGCTGAAATACTCCACGTATGATAAGGAATTTTATGCTATCATACAGGCGTTGAAAAAGTGGAGGCATTAATTGATCCCAAGGGAATTCATTCTGTATAGCGATAATCATGCATTGCAGTTTGTAAGTCAATAGGATAAGTTGAACCAAAATCATGCAAAATGGGTAGAGTATATGCATAATTTTACATTTGTAATTAAACACATTTCAGGAACTGCTAACAAAGTGGCTGATGCTTTGAGCAGGAAATGTTTGTTGTTGCAGGAGTTCCGGGTCAAAACCTTGGGTTTTGAAAACCTTAAAGACATGTATGCAGGTGATGCAGATTTTGCTGAAGCATACGAGGCAGCTGAGAATCCCGTTCTTAGAGATCGGAGCCCATGGATAGACTACATGATCCAGGAGGGATTGCAATTCAGAGGCAATCAACTGTGTATTCCAAATTGCTCCATGAGGGAGAATTTGCTAAAAGAGAAACACAGTGGCGGATTAGCAGGGCATTTTGGTCATGATAAGACATTTGCCAAGCTGAGGAAATCGTATTTTTGGCCGAAGATGTGAATAGATGTCAGGAAGTTTGTTGACAGGTGCAGGATTTGTCAGCATTCGAAGGGCCGAAACCAGAATGCGGGATTATATCAGCCATTGCCCATACTAGAGAGGCCGTGGGAGGCGATCAGCATGGATTTTGTTCTGGGATTGCCAAGAACACAGAGAGGGGTTGATTCCATATTTGTGGTGGTGGATAGGTTTTCAAAGATGGCACATTTTATTCTGTGTCAGAAGACCAACGATGCGACTCACATCGCGAACTTTTTTTTCAAAGAGATTGTCAGACTCCATGGATTGTCGAGAAGTATAGTATCGGACAGGGATACCAAATTCATAGGGCATTTTTGGAGGACGCTATGGAAGAAGCTAGGGACTAATTTGGTGTTTAGTTCATCTTACCATCCTCAGACGGATGGGCAAACAGAGTTGGTGAATAGAAGCGTGGGAGATTTATTAAGGAGCCTGGTGACCGAACACCACAGCAGCTGGGATAATGTGTTTCCACATGCAGAATTTGCGTACAACGATTCAGTGAATCGGAGTACAGGTAAAATTCCATTTCAGATTGTGTATGGGACACAACCGAGGGGAGTTTCTGAACTCAGGGAGTCATAACAGACTATGACCAGCAGTGCAAGCGCAGAAGAGTTCGCTGAGGCGATGAAGGAACTTCACGACAGGGTGACGCAGCGACTGATGGATTCAAATCAGGGGTACAAGCGCAGAGCAGATCAACATCGGAGGCAACTTCAGTTTGAAGTTGGGGATCTTGTTCTGGCACACTTGAGGAAGGAAAGGTTCCCAAAGGGGACATATAACAAATTAAAAATGAATAAAATTGGGCCATGCAGGGTCCTAAAGAAATTTGGAGAGAATGCTTATGAGATTGAGTTGTCGGATGGCATCGGGATATCTCTGATATTTAATGTTTCAGATTTATACCCATACAGAACTGGAGAAATAGAGATTGGAACTGAGGAACCAGTAATCCATTGGCAGAAGCAATTACCAGTTGTAGAGAACCCGCAGATGGAGTCCATATTGGACAAGCGAGTAGGAAGGAAGACCAGGCGAAAGCAGTATTTTGAGTACCTGGTGAAGTGGAAGAATCACCCAGTGGAAGATGCTAGCTAGGATACTGAAGCAGACATACAGAAGCATGGACAGACCGTGCAGGAGCTCATGGACAGGAGCCCATGAAAAGTTTCAAGCCGAGGAGTATGATGCAGGAGCATTGCTCACTCATCAAGCGAGCCAGCACATTTAGAGGAAACAGCTAGACAGCGCCAGCATGCATTTTGAAATACTTTGGAAGTATTGCACCGTCCTTTAAATAAAGTCATTTATAAATAAGCGCACTTGTATTGGAAAGGGGACCTTGAGCCTTTAAGCTCTCGTCCTTAGTAGATAGGAAGGCATTTAATAGATTTAATGTAGGTAGATAGAATAGTTAAGTCTAGATTAGACAGTTTCAGTTTTCGAGAGGGAAAACGGATATAGACACCCTCACTTGTACATTGTAACATAATTCAGAATTATTCATTCAGGAGCAAGGAGAGAGAGCAAGCAGAGAATTTGTGAAGAACACCCATGTACAGATGATTTTGAATTAATAGAAGAGAGTCTTTGATTCAATTTCATGGTCAGTGTTGTTTCTCTGTGTAGGTTGTTTATGTGCTCATGAATGGTTGTTTTCTGTCATACATTTTCTTTGATATGTTGTTTATGTGATTTCATAGTTGGATTAAAATATGTGAGAGTAAGAAATTTGTTTCAATTGTTTCTCTATTTTGAACCAGAGGATTCCTGCAAAGGATGCAGTTGAATTTGTCCACAAGGAGTGCATGACTGCAGGGTTCAAGTAGAGGTGACTTTTGTTCTAAGTTCTCAGGAGTGCAGATTTGGCACCGAAGCCGTGCAAGGTGTGCGCAGGTTGGAAGAAGACTCAGGGTTGGGATTCTGAGAAAGGAAATTAGGACTGTCGTCGTAGGGGAACGCGCGGAGTCAAGGAAGCTTCAACACTTAGTCGTGTTCGAGGGTTTGTCTGCAAGGAGTGAGTGCAACAAGTCCTCATAAAGCCTCTGAAGGAATCAGAGTTGACAAAGCTCAGGAGGAATAGGCCTATAGTTCACTAAGGGAGAATTGCAGGAGTACTGAGGAACGCCCGAGAGAAGCCCCACAGGTTGGTGAGTGGTTAAACAAGTCTTCACGGAGGAAGCGTTTGATTCATCTCGCAAGAAATATCAAAGGAAGGACGGACGGTTGAAGTCTCCTGGAGAGATTTCACGAGAATCCGAGGGCCATTAGATTTCGCAAAGGTGCATGGAGATTACAGTGAGAGCTTTTCGAAGTTCGAAGTGCAGGAGGAAGCAGTGTCGTCAATCTGAGTTCATAGAGGCCATCATATCTGCACGTGCCATCGCATATCGACATATCGCGAGTTGAAGCACCAAGTCGTTGAAACGGGGGTGGCGATATCACGATCCGCGATATCCCGATAGGATCATAACCATTGATCGTGGGGACACATGTTAAGGAATCCCATCTAATCGGGGTTCGTAGAATCGGGGTTCTCGACGAGAGAGAACACTTGCATGTTGGATTCGTGATCCGCGATATCCCGAAGGTGACGTGGCAGTGTGGGACCCCGGGATCTAGCGGAGTACAGGTGGCATTGTATCCAAAGGTCGACACATCGGAGCTCGGAGTTTGGAAATTCAGAGTGTCGACATCACGAGTAGTGATATCCCGATAGGGAAAACTCCGATAATAGAAGAGTAGAAAGTCAACGATTGACCCATATCGGGGTTCGAGGACTCGTGAGGCATAAGGCACGCGAGCATAGAATTCTCGATATCGCGAATTCCGATTTCCCGATCGGATAAGGGAGACCAGTAAGGAGTTGTTGTGGGTAAAGAATTCCCGAGAGGGAATTAGAAGAGTAATCTAACTCTTTGGGCCAAGAGAAGAGAAGGTCCTGGTGAGAGCGATCATTCCCTGAGGAGTGGGAGAGTTTGCATCAAAATGTAATACTTTGAACATTGAAAATAATAAAATATATCACTGGTTGCAAGATGGACAAGGACAAGAGTTATAGGGGGATATGATTCCACAAGAGAGGGGGATAAAGGGGCTAAGTATTTTTATTATATTTTATTTACCCATCTTGGTTTTAATTGAGAAAAGTGGTTACATGAGCTTCTTGGGAAATGCCATGTGGCTCTTGATTTCCAAGCAAATATATAAACCCCTCTTTGGAATGTTTGGGGGTTCACTTGTTCACACTTTCACTCTATAATTTGATTGATTGATTCATTTCATTATTCCTCATTCATTCTTGTTCTTGTTTGGGACATGGGGGCAAATTCTTGAGGAAAGAATCCATTGTTTTGTTGGCTATAGTAATTACTAGTGTATTCCAGCCATGAATTAGTACATTTATGTCTGAGATGCATTGGCATGTGCTAAACCTTTCTCATAGCTATGAATCATAAGAGTCCCAGCATGGATATTATTGACCAGATGCATTGGATCCTTGGAAAGAAGTGGACATACTGAGGTACTACATTGCAGTGAAGGGGGTTCATTGTCTTTGGGTGGTGCAAGCTAGAGAGAAGAGAGTCGATGTACTTTGGATTTTTGTGTGTTGAGAAACCTGTGAGAGCTTGAGTATTGACTAATTTGGGAAGTTGATTTTTTCTTTGGAACCCATCCTTGTGGATTCATAGCTCTGGCTCAGGGGTGACCTATTTTTGAGACTTGGAACAAAAAATTCTAAGGTTGGGTGACACGTCCTTGGTCTATAGCTAGTTGGTGATTGATTTTGTTTAAGATAAGTTCTCTCTATCATGGTTTCCTTTGGTTGTATATTTATTTTTGTTCTATATTAATTATTATCTTTGAGATATGTATTTATAATATGCATGATTCTTAGTTATTTTTGTGCATGGCATGATGAAGCATTATTTTTTAAGTTTAGCATGAATATTGATTATTTCAAGTGCAGTTATTACATTTCTTTCATGCTTCTTTATTAATTAATTGTTATCAAAATTATTAATTGGTACAACAAGTGGATTATTTAAGTATCGTGGCCAACCTTTTGGTGGTTGGGTATGTTACAATATGTCAACTTGTCTTTCTTGTTATTCCTCCCGAAAGCCACAACCCCTAACACTCTCAGACTTTCACTTTTTCCTTTTCCACTTGGGTGACAATTTAATGTCTTCACAAATTCCCCCATGGAATGAATCCCACAACATTATCGAACATGTCGCTTTCACTTCCCCCATGGTTTGTTCAAAATACACAGCCTGAAGACTATCAAACTCCCCTTTTTCACCACGCTCTAAATCTACCAAAGTCTAGTGTTTGTAATACTATCAAACATGTCCATTGGGGTAGACTCCATCAGAAACAAAATTTCACCACTCCCACAGTTCTTTCTGATGGTCCAAACCTGCAAGCCTATTGGAGACACCCTTTCGGAGAAGTCTCATCAGGACGACGGATGTATTGTTCTTCATGTTTCTTCCAAAAGTAGTCTTCTCAAGGATCTCATGGTCTAGATCGACTATGATCAATCGTCCTTATCCTTTTCAGACTTAAAACTGCTCGACCAATAACATTTTTGGTTCATCTTGACTTCACCATGGAAGCACACCTATTCTCTTCCATGAGGTGCCTTCCACTTGGAAATATATGGTTTTCCTATCCTTACTAATGTGTACCCAATGGCGGGCCTCCACCTATCATTCACTTGACATGGCCCTGACATCACCATTTGCTAACATGGAGTTCTTTTACACACCTGACCCTTTTGAGACCACATGTTTTTCCAATGGATTAGATGGTGAGTGATTGCTCCGATCAACTATCCAAATCACCACGTATTCCCAAACTGCATGTCTTCTGACGGGGTCATCAGGTCTCCGACAGATCTAATGATGAAGATCTATATGATTTAGTGGACCACATTCATTTCGGGTCCAAAGGTGCTCACCAACTAACTCGTTTAGACTCACCTCTTCAGAATGCCAAATTTTACTTCAAGACTCTCCGAATGACTCTTTTCGAAGACGTATCCCTGAAATATCTTACAAATGAGAACCTATTGATCTAAAAACACATATTCATTTTGGGCTTAAATCTACTCGAATGGTAACTTTACCTATTTTCCCTAAGATCTAATATTGTGGCTCCATTTTCGGGCGTCTGTCGACATGGAAACTTACAAAAAAGTTGACGTGGCACCCACCTTTCTTCTCCTTGGTTAAGGGTTCCACTATGAGGTTCCACTTAGAAGCTACTAATACATCAAGGAATATCAAGATCCAATTTTTGCTCCATAATCCCTTACAGGACTATGTCCAACCTACGTCAGCTCTACAATATGCTAACAATCCCAATAATCGAAATGTTGGGGTTTCCACCCCAAGGCATATCCATTGAAGGGTTGGAAAGGAGTTCGATGACCTAGATCCTCTACATTGGTTTTGCTCAATCTGATTAATTTGATTTCCTTTCATGGGAAAACTAAGAACAAATGATGAATTTCTATTTATATAGGAAAACAAAGGGAATACATATCATT
Source organism: Picea sitchensis (assembly GCA_010110895.2). Lineage (NCBI taxonomy): Eukaryota > Viridiplantae > Streptophyta > Pinopsida > Pinales > Pinaceae > Picea > Picea sitchensis. The sequence continues at coordinate 17,145 of SNQJ01S0015762.1, forward strand.
CCTTCCTTACAACTTTATTCTCATTACCACATAAATTCATCAGTTGCAAGGAACATAGCATTATTTTAGAGCATACAATCAAATTCCACTTCTTTTAAATTATTCTCATAACTACACAATTTATGTTAGTTTCATTAGTATGCATATTTACAAATATTTCAGAGCATATATGAGAGCACATAGAGAAATTTTTTATTACAAGCTGTCAACTAGCCAAAAGACCGAGGATGAGCGCTTTTCCACCCAAACATAGGCTCATATGCACTAATACTCTCTACAACTACCACCCTTGTGCCAAGACATGATACCACCAAGGGAACATTTGGTCTCTCAGTGCAAATTAACAGTGTGAAGGTCCCTCTCCTTCAGAACAACACACATTGGAAGAAACCCTCTATACCCACCATGTCCAGGGTCTCCACGTGGTTTCTTGGATGCCATCCCAACTAGAATTATCTCAGCACAAGAAACCATCTCAACTTATCCAAGATAGAATTACTTTGCTCCATTTCCTAGCAAGCATCAAACTCGCAACCCTCTTAGCTCAGTTTGGGTTTTGGGTTCTTTGTCTAGTTTCAAAAGCTCTCCTTCTCTATATCTCTATATTCTCTACTCATGCATTCTTCCCTTACCTCTTCACTATATCTTTGTCTTCTTCTACATTCCCCCTCGTGCATCTCTCCCTTTCCTTCTCCAAGAAGGTTCTCGACATGTCCTATTTCTTCTATCAAAAGGTACTCGCGGGTCAACCTTGGTAATTGAGATGGGTTCTTGTTGTACCCTGGATATTAGTATTCATTTGTCCTAGCCACTATTCCAAACTTCTATTCATTATGGGTAGTTGGTTGTTCAACTACCAATCCCCCTCTCATTAACTGATTTTCTTTGATTTTAGGAAAAAGGGAATAACCTGATTATTCCCCAAAATAGTTCGGCAATGTGAATTGGGATTCCTTTACATGATGAACCCCCTCTATTCCCCTTCATTATTCCCTCATGTGGTATCATGGCTAGTACTAATGCTCCACCCTTCAGTCAGTCGTTGGCTTTATTTATTAAACAATTAATACATTTACATTGTTCATATTGGCATGGCATGGTAATACTATCTCTATGTTGAGATACAAACATTACTAAGAATAATGTTTTACAAATTAATAAGGAGATATGGGGTGTCACATTCCCCTCCCCCTTCTAATTAACATCGACCTCAGTGTTCTCTCCTCTCGACAACAATTGCCATGTTTTCATCCTTCAACTACTCCAATAATGTTTTTCTCTTTACAATCTGGTCCATTCCAGATTTATGGCATCTCATCTCATGCCTGCAACAATTTTAAAAAAACATGCATATTATAACAAATCTTATACATAAACATTCCATGGTTTTTCAAATATGGATAAGATATACTTTTCAATACAATGTTTATATGTGCATTCATGTATCTGCATCCATATGGATACCAAGGATAGACTCAGCTCACTATTTTTCCTTAGACATACCAGATGCACACATGATCCCAATTATCTCATATCATGATTTGTCCAAGTCTCCTCTTCCTTGCAGTCACTCACCTTCCAGGTTCAAGCATCCCCTTCTCTACTGTAGAATCCCTTGGGTGATCCATCTTTCTTACAAAGTCTTCCTCACACAGAAAGAGTATAGATACTTGCAAATTATTACAACTGAGGTGTCCATATGGCATCCCTATGGATTTCTCTAACACAACACAACAATATCCATGGAGATCATGGCATAGGGTTTTGATGTCACAATAGTAGCCTCTCTCTCATGCTTTCCAGTTCAACAAATATCATTTGTCTTTTTAGGAAAAATTTGTCATCTCACCTTTAGCATACATACATACGATAACTGTGAGCTATAATCACATCAACTTAAATCAATGATACATTTACATATGTCTTCTCACAGATATCTCATTTCCACTTATCAATTTCAAACATGTTTTATATAGGAACCAGATTCACAAACACAATATCCCTTCTCATGATAGTTTGACTCTCACAATAACAAGCATAATTCTTCCTTACAGACTTACCTTCTTTTAACACATATCCTCGTTCTTCTACCTCAACTCTTGCATGTTGACGCCTGCGTATTCTCAGTCATTGTTTTATCACCAAAGCCTCCCGCCTGGTCATCGTCCATTCAACTTTCATGTCGTTTGTGCCAGATCCTCGTCAGCATCCAACACAGATCCAGATGGCCAAGATCAGGGTAAGGTCATCATGTTTCTAGGTGCCAAGTTGACTCCGGCCTATCCGGACCCTAAGAAAAACAATTAATGAAGTTGGGGAGTGGTGGTTGGACATATTTTCCCCCATAAATAGAAATCTCAAAAGGACTGTCAGCAAGTCGGCTCGTCTGTAGGTCCCTCTTGAAACTCGAAAATCAGCAGGAGCCATCCGATTCAGAGGGACGTGTGGCACTAGATCCAAGGATTCACGGTTTCATGGTTTCACAAATAAGATGTTTTAGCATGGAGTCATTTTGATATTTTGTAATGGTCGATGGTTGAGCTAAGCTCTCGCATTGTAAAGCTTTGATGAAAGCTCTGGTTATCTTTTATGTAGTAGGATTTGAGATTTCCTATTTAATATAAGTCAACTTCTTTCCATATCTCTATAAAAGATGTGTTAGAACACATGGGCATGGAGAATCTAGTCGAGGGTCGTATGTTGTTGTTATGAAGGTTTGATTTCAACGGTATTGTGACTAGTTTTAATAATTTTGTTTTGTTATCTTTTTCCCTCTCACACTGAAGAGCTCGGGCATGGATGATCCAGTCGAGTTGTTGTAACTGCATCGTGATGTATGTTTGATCATTGTGCTATTATGACTTTGTTGCTTAAATATACTTCAGTGTTTGAAACTTTGAATCCAAGAGGATCTTGTGTTTGAGGTTTTCCTCCTTAGGTTGCTGGCAGACCTGATGTCCATAGGATACCTCTACATTCTCCTCACCAAGTCTTCCTTCTATTCACCTTTAATCCAACTTATTGACTGAATTTGATCAAGACCTCACTTGCCTATGCATACCAGTCCATTTTTCTGAGTTAAAGCGATATCATATTGAGTCTCCTTCCAATTTGACCTATTTAAAATTATTTGTGACATACAAAATGATGGGTACTAGGCTTACTCTCTCTGCAATAAGAGAGTGACTTCTAGTCTAACATTTCTAGCACCGTTGTCGGCAACGAAAGTGAAGATATCTTCCTTAGGAGAACGACAAAGAACTTCTTATTCTAAAGGCGCATCAGATATTAGAACCATTGAAGATTGCATCTTTCACCTGGTGACTCCACCATCAAAGACTCCACTGGGGAGGATCCTGTTGATAGAAAAATGACCATACCGAAGGGAAAGACCAGGTATCAGTCTATGAGTTATTTTCATGAAGTCATGTTATTCTTTATCAGCTCATTTCTCTCTTTCCCTTCACATATAAAGAGGATTATCCTCTGCTTTGTATATTCAGATGACAATAAGCCTTCCTTCATTCATCCATCCTTGGAAGAAGAAGACATGCCATCTTCTTGTGTTGTAGATGGTGATCCTGTGTCTTCATGTCAACCTATTCATAAAAGTGAGATCTGTATTGCATATCCTCTCGAAATTGATCACCCTTGTAGCCTTGAGGAGGTTGAAAATAATTCACAGTTTTCTCAAATATCGTTACCCTCCATTATTCCTGCTGAGCCTTGCCATCAACTCGTTAATCCTCATGATCAACACACTTCTTTTCAAATTAAAATAAAAAATAAGTTGTTTAAAAATTTGAGGCTGCCATATCGCCTTAACCCTTATCCTCTTGATTACTTTGAGTATCTTCCTCGGTTTTATGGGGAGGATCTTGTTACAACTAAGAGGCACTTGGGGGCCTTTGAAAAATTTATTGATCAGTTTGAGATCGTTCATGATGATGTTACCATGAGGCTGTTCTCACATTCCCTTTCTGGAGATGTTGCTATGTGGTTTAGATGTCTGGAGGTCGGTTCTATTGGTTCCTGGACTGAGCTATTCCATGTTTTTTTAAAGTGTTGGGGTGAGAACAAATCCCTTGATCAATACTGGTTTGAGTTTAATGCCTTGAGGAGAAGGGAAGAGGAATCCTTGATTGTCTTCAACATGATTTTTTACAACGTTTATCATAGTATGCCTGTAGAGATCAGACCCACAGAGACTAATGCCATGGTGTACTATGTCATGGCTCAACATCCAAAGCTTGTCCGTATCCTGAGAGAAAGGAAATGTTCATCGTTAAGAAATATGTTTGAAGATGTTGTAGAGGTCGAAGAGAGAATTAGGGCTAGCAAGTGGGTTCATAGGCAGGCATATCTTGAAAATTTGCATGTACATGAGCAAGAAGACTGCCAATCTGTTTCAGATTCTTAGCAAGAAGATAGTGAATATGAATCATATATGGAACAACAACAAGGAAGTAGGTATGATTCACAGTTGGAATCAGGTTCTTTAACATTTGCATATTTTTCTATGGGAAGGAATGCATATCAATCTTATGATCAGTTTCCAGAACATTTTGAGCATGTAGTAGTGGCTGATTGCATAGATAACTGTATGTTCTTGGTTGATCATAGTTATGATGTTCTAAATCCTACTGCACCTTTATCTTGTGACCATTCTTACGAAGAAGAGATGGAAATTGTTGATGATCAAGAGTTGGTTTCAAAAGAACAAGGAGGCCATTTATTTTCAAACAAAGAGAATTTTATAGAGGAGCATCCTGGTCTTCTAAAGCAACCAGGATTCTGTTGCATTATTCATGATCTGGTGGCCATATACATGGAGTCATACATTTCATCTTTTCTGAAATTTTCAAATTGTATTACTTCACCAATACTCACAGGCGAGTATGGTGTTATGAAAGGTTTCCAAGACCAAACTATATAGCCTTTTACTTTATTAATTAAGGTAAAGCATCGGGTGGAAATCATCTATCCTAGACTCGCAGAAAACACAGAGAAGCATGTAAAGGAGGAGCTTAGTGGGAATTTTATCTCCTATCCAGAACCTGTAATTGAGAAGGTATCACTTGGTATCAACCAACCTACATCATGTGCTTATTTTATTAGCCTACATCATGTGCTTATTTTAATAGTTGTAGATCCCTGCAGCCTTGTGATGAATCATGTGCTTATTTTCTACCCAAGTCTCTCTTGACCATAAAGAATTTCCAGTCAATACACCTTATTGGCTACCACCTTCACATAGGTATTCAATCATAAACATAAATATATCACAAGGATATAAAACATGCATGAAGGAATTTTTACCCAAATCCTTTTAGATCATATGCCACATAGGAATGATAAATATTATGCATGTCTAGCTACCAACAAAATCTCTAATGTTACCTTATCAGTTTATTCTTAATGGGAACTCATAGGGTTCCTTCTTCAATCCTTTCACGTTAGCCTTATTGTTTTTGTTCTTTATATGAGGTTGGTTACCATTAGAAGCTACCTCCTCCACGACTCCAATCCTTTTCTACATACAACAAACATAAGAATATTTATATCAATTTTCATGCAAATCATAATGTATGTTCCAGATCACTTTTACACCAACAAACATCTACAGATATTTCCTAGCATATATATATCTGCACTCTACCACATTATTCCTCAATGTCTTCATTAGTTTAATCATAAAATTATTCAATTGGTTGTATTTTTACACAAACGTCTACATTCTTATGCCTCTTTACAAGCATACAATTATGTTAAACAAATCACAATTTTAGAGTGAGGAAAGTGTCCCCCTTCCTCCATATTGTTTTTTCATTTTTCCCCTTCCTGGACCTAGTTGCTCCCTTTCCTTGAGCAATTTCAGTGAAGTGCATCTTAGCCTTTCCTCATTCAGATAATCATCCTTCCTTGAGTGCAACATCACACTAACACATCAAGGTTAGCTCATGAATTAGTTATAAACAAGTGTATTATGCACATTGACCAAATAAAATCAAAATTATTAATGTTTTTAACATATGCATGTCTTCCACACATGCATGATCTTTCAAAATGTAATCTATGATTTTTATACAAATAAGATCCTACAATCCATTGCCTAATTCTCAACAATCATTAGTTTTGCATAGATTTTTTCTCTTGACATAGTATTTACGTAGTACATCACATAGGACTACTTATGCATGCAACCTCCTTGTTGCAATATCCAACAACACCTAAAATGATCTCATTTCCAAGAGTTAGTAATAACTCTATCATTTCAATAATTCACCCAATATTTCAAATGGAATAAAAACATGCATTCCCATTATGAATCCAACAACAATTCCACACATTCATCATGTGCTTATATTATTAGCCTACATTCACTATGTGCTTTCATGAACTCAACCATATGCATTAACATAGCGTGTGTCTACAACTGACACACTTTATAACTTACACATGCACATCTATTTAAAATAATTTTAATTTATGATTTACTCACAATCATTCACATGAAATTATAAAGGCATATTCACAATTATATTTCCTCCTTTCATAGCAACAAAGAAATCTTTCTCACTTTCTCTTTCAACATTCCATACAATCTATTTATGAGGAAGGGTATACAACCCCCTCAAGCTAGTATTCAAACAAAGAAACAAAACAAACCCTTCAAGACAAGACCAACTAAGTAAATAACAGTGTTTCCCAAGACATAACAAGCACTCTTCTTGCTTCACAGTCCACGTATTCATCCATACATTCATACCAGGAATCCTAAGAAGCAATCAAATCATGATTTTAGACATATACACATAGATACCATCATGCATGTGCATTGCTTGTACATTTTCCATGTCATTCATATGAATTTACATTTTTATTTCAATATCAATCTTTTGATGAGAACTTACAGTCATTTCGTTGTGAACTTCTCTTGTTGTTAAATTATCTGTGCTGTGAACTGGATGCACTATGAATCCCATGTTTTTCTCATTTGATAAAATCCTAGTTGAACCTATTTTCAGTCAGGTATAAAATATGTCATTTCTTTCCATATCATATTCCTCTCCATACCCTTGAAATTGTAAATCCTTCTGATGAAAACCCTAAGTCTAAAATCCATTGCTGCAAACTTAAACAACGCACTACAAACTCCATGTTTTACACAGTGCTCCAAAATTTGGTCTATTGAGATTTTATTTAGTTTTTGTTATATTTTACTCTCATCTCCTTACTTCAGCCTTATTTAATTTTCTGCAGTGTTGGCAAGAAAACCCTATTTTTGCAGAATCAAGCAGTAAACCCTTATTTATCAATTTTCATCACATACTTTGGTAGAAATTGTTATCATAAAGGGGGGGCGGGGGTTGACTAAGCTGTCATGAACACTTTGAAAGGGAAGAAGATTAATAAAGTATGGGAGATTGTGAGGGCTAAGCCCTGTGACCTGCAACTAATCAACTCAGATCCATTTTTCAGAGAGGCATTTCACAGAGTGGGTTGCTTGACGTTTTGTGGGAAGATGCAGAGAGGACACCTTGAGGTTGTAACATGAATTAAAAAAGGTTTTAAGGCTTGTTGCACCTTTTTTTCCATCAATTTATATGTTCAAAAATAAAAATTAGATCTACATGAAAATTCGCAGTGCATCTTGTTGAAGGTGCTGCGAACTGCTGAAATTGGAACAATTTGCAACAAATTAGTACGCTGCAAAATCTTATTTTCATCATATATTCTAAATTATGAAATGGGTTTAGTTAAAAGTTTTTTTTGAGAAGAATAATAATGGCATTGACATCCTAACCAAAAATAATATCGCCCCAGTTCGTTGTTTGGGAGAAAAGTCAAAAACATCACCTACAAGAAAGTTTGCAGCGAATCCTGCAGATGTGCTAGGAACTCTAACAATGTGATAAATACAAGTTATGGGAGAGATACCAACTGTCATAGGAGGTTTAAATGGTTCCTTAGGAGACAATTAGACATCAAGGGACACTTGTACATGACACCCAACTCCACTAGATATCCAAACATGAGCTGGTTGCAGTTGCATTAATCATCACCAACAACTTCCCAAAATCTAGCAGTTTGTTAATTTTTTGTTTGTTTGTCTATTACCACATCTCTCCAAGGCACATAATCCTATGATAGAGATAGGTAACAAGTCATAGAGGGATTATTGATGTAATTTTCTATTTAATGGGTGATAGGAATCCACAAAGGGGTTGGAATGGTTGGATGTGAAGCTTTATCTTTTGGCTGGAGACTGTAAAAAGTTTCCACACTATGTATGTACAGACTTAAGGCTCTTGAGTAATTGAAGATCAAACCCTTTTCTATTTTTTCATGCTATTATTATTGTATTTCTTTGGTATTATCTATTGATAAAGGATTTATGTTTATCACTTGTGTTCATGATATACAATGACTAATTTACTGTAAATTTGTTAAGAAAAGTATTGTCAAAGCATATTTTCCTGTTGACCAGGAGGTTCCTAGTTAGTAATAATTCCACTGTATGTGTGCCAAAGTACCTGATGTAACCTGGTGCATATACCTCATATTTTCTACTCTGTCTTCCATCTTTCATTGATGTTCTAAGTATTGTTCTGTGATTGTTCAAGACTTGCTTGTTGGAGTATGTTGTGTGGAGATTTTATGTTGATACCTCAAAATGCGTTTTTCATACATTAGTGACTCTTGAACCTTAAACTCTTATCTTTTACAAACCATAAAATCTTATGGGTATTAGGCTCACACCAATAAAATTCTATATGAGACTTTGAGTACTAACATTTTTGGCGTCGTTGCTGGGGAGACGAGTTGAATATTTTCCCTATGAGAATGACAAAGCTTAGACACACCCTTTGATGGTGAACAAAGGTTGATGAAACAGTAAATACTGCATCATTCACCTGACAAATCCATGAAGGACAAATCCAGTGGCAACTCCACAATTTCAGAATGTCAAACGCATTTGCTGTTATTTTGGCTCAGAGGTTTTCACCTCTTAACTTTTCTGTAGTTCCTGGTTTCCCATATCGAGTACCTTATATGTCAGAATGAGGAGATTCTCTTCCTATATTCAGAGAAAGGATGGAGGATAGTCCTGCACAACATCTCATTAAGTTTCATCAATGCATGGATCAGTTGGATCTTTATAATGAGGATGTATTGATGAAAATGTTCATGCATTCATTAGATGATGATGCACGTCAATGGTATTTCTCATTACCTCATTCTAGTATTTCATCATTGAATGAATTTCACTCAGCATTTAAGGAGAACTATAAAAGGTATTTTTCAACTATATTTCTATTTGTAAATTGTTGTGGGGAGTTTTAAAAGAATATTTAACATGTAGTAGGTGTTTCCTCATATTATAAGGATGAAATAAATGTTTTTGTTGAATAAATCAAGGAAAAATCATATCATTCATTTCCTAGTTCTCCAGTGTTGAAAGCATATTTTGTTGACTTCTCTTATGATGAAGAAATTGGCAACAATGCAATAGATGCATTTGTCCTTGTAACAAATGCCTTTAAAAATCATTCCTCTGATGAGATTGTTGTCTCAAAGGTTGACAAAGATCATCCTATCCTTGATTAATTCTTTGATGATGAGGAGAGTATTTTTACTAAAGTAAATACAGAGCTTATTAGCAACCAACTAGTATATGATAGTGAAGAAGATAAGGAGGAGCTACATCAACAGTTGAAATTTTCTTTATCACCCATTGATGAGCAGAAAACTCCATTGATCAAAGAGGCAATGTCTATCATTTATGCACCTGGACTTGCAAAAGACATCAAACAACATATAAGTATCTATGGAGCATATGAGGACCACCATTTTATTGATGAATCAACCTTCAAAGAGGTGAAAGATGGTCTTCTTAACCATCTGGAAATGTCTTCTCATAACTTTCATTGTCCTGTGGATTTTTACATGGGGTTGTATTTTTCAAAGGTTTCTAATGATCTAGTTATTGGTATGATTTAAGATCACAACCGTAAGTATCAATTTATTATTAACCTTTTGTTGCCAACTTTATATCATTCGATGATTCTTTCTAACGATTGCATGGAAGGAATTATTTACATTAGTTTGATACTTACATGGTTGCATTGGAAGTATGACTTCACTTGAGAAAACTTATTCAACTAGATAGATTAGAGTAGGATTATGTTTATAAATAAGCTTTTCATGCAAGCATTGGTTTGCATTTTTAGTTCAATCTTCAAATGTTTTAGTTTTTGTAATAATGACTGCATGCCCAATGGATAAGGCACTGGAACTACAATGTTCTTGGAGCCCCACGGGGAGTTCTCCATCCCCTCTCGAGCAAGATGTTAACATATAGGATGTACATGAGTCAAGGTTTTTAACATATAGGATTTACACGAGTCAAGGTTTTTCAAAATTTTGTTAGTCTGGTCTTAGAAGGACTCTTTCGGTCCCTGTCAGTCATCTGTTATGTTTTTTTCACAAGTAATTGGTTTAAAAATTGTGATCTTAAGTCAAGAAATATGATCAGAGTCCATTTATGAAAGTCTTGGTGTCATGATGGTGGTTGTCATAATTAGAAAAAAGGGAAAGTATTGGTCATATCTCTTTAGTTTAAAGGTCATCGTAATCAAGTGTTATGTCCCAAGTAAGTGTATCAAGGATATTGAAGTCACACCTGACCATTTGGGAGTCATGTCATGTGTCTAATCAACTTGCTACAAACTCTCCTAAAAGTTCACAGCAATTCAAGAAAGTACCTCATGCACTAATGAACATATCATCACGATTTGAAAACGTGGAAATTAGTAGTTTCTTATTTTCAACACCATCTCTTCAACAATCATCTTCAAAGGGTCGATTTCAAAAGGAGGTTTTATCATTTTTTTCCTTCATTTCCATTTGAAAATAGTGCGTTGTAGACTGGTAAAATTTGTTGCAAACTGTTTAGGCGCTACGAACTCTCCTATAGAGGTTGAAGGTGGATTAGAAACTTCAAGGGACTGTTGGTTGGTTTTATGCAATAAGGAGTAATATTTATATACCGGGTACTTTTCTTGATGTTCAAATTCCACTGCCTGAAATATTATTATCATCAAATCCTAATTGTTGCAAACTCCATTCGCTGCAAACTGGTTTATATTATTTGCGCTGCGAGCTCCTCTTTTCTTAGTTAGCTTGCATAGTCTTATCCTTCAAAACTTTATGCAGACCCGGGATATATTGTTATCTAGTGAAAGGGTAACTTGAAACTTATTCTTAAAACCATAACTCAACCTTCTACAAAATTTCTATTCGCTGTGAACTGCTCTTGTTGTTAAATTGTCTACGTTGCGAACTGGATGTGCTATGAATCCCATGTTTTTCTCATTTGATAAAACCCTAGTTGACCATGTTTTCACTCAAGTCTGAAAAACATCATTTCTTTCAATATCATATTCCTCTCGATACCCTTGAAATTGCAAAGCCTTCTGATGAAAACCCTACGTCTAAAATCCATTGCTGCAAACTTAAAGAACGCACTGCAAACTCCCTGGTTTACACAGTGCTATGAAATTTGGTCTATTGAGATTTTATCTAGTTTTGGTTGTCATATTTTACTCTCATATCCTTGCTTCAACTTTATTTCAGTTTTTTCAGTGTTGCAAGCAAACCCTATTTTCGCAGAATCAAGCAGTAAACCATTATTTATCAGTTTTCATCACATACTCTAGTAGCAACTATTATCAGAAGGGGGGTTGACTAAGTTGTCATGAAAAATAAACAAGGAAGAAGATTCATAAGGAGGGATATTTTTAGGGATGAACCACAAACCTCTGACTAATCAACTCAAGTTGTCATGAAAAATAAACAAGGGAAGAAGATTCATAAAGGAGGGGATATTTTTAGGGATGAACCCTGTGACCTACAGCTAATCAACTCAGATCCACTTTTAAGAGAGGCATTTTAGAGAGTGGGTTTCTTGGATTTTTGTGAGAAGAAGCAGAGAGGACACCCTGAGGTTGTAGAAGACATTAAAAAAGGTCTTAAGTCTTCTTGCACCTTTTTTCGTATCATTTTCTATGTTTATAAAGAAAAATGAAATCTATAGGAAAGTTCACAGTGCATCCTGCTGGAGGCGCTGGAACTGCTGAAATTGAAACAGCTTGCAACAAATTAGTATGCTAAAAACTCGTATTTTCATCATATATTTTAAAATACGAATTGGGTTTCGCTATTTTATTTTTTGGAGAAGAATAATAATGTCATTCACTTGATGGACCAAAATCAACCTGACTGATTTCATCATTTGGGAGAAAAGTTGAAAACATCATCTACAAGAAAGTTTGCAGCGAATCTTGCAGATGCGCTGCGAACTCTAAAAATCTGATAAATCCGAGTTATGGGAGAGTTGAAAGCTGCCAGAGGAGGTTCAAATGGTTCCATAGGAGGAATTTATACATCAAGGGACACTTGTACCTGACAACCAGCTCCACTAGATCTCTAAACATGAGTTGGTTGCAGTTGCATTTATCATCACCAACAACTTCCTAGAATCTAGCAATTTGTTAACTTTTTGTTTATTTTTCTATTGCCACATCTCTCCAAGGCATAGAATCCTATGCTAGAGCTAGGTAACGAGTCATAGATGTATTATTGATGCAATTTTATATTTAATGGATGATAGGACTCCACAAAGGGGTTGAATGGTTGGATGTGAAGCTTTATCTTTTGGCTAGAGACTGTAAAACGTTTCCACACTATGTATGTACAAAATTAAGACCCTTGAGTAATTGAAGATCAACCCTTTTCTACTTTAAATGCTATTATTCTTTTTTTTCTTTGGTATTATCTACTGATAAAGGATTTATCTTTAGCACTTGTGTTCATGATATACAGTGACTGATTTACTGTAAATTTGTTAATGCAAGTATTGTCAAACCGTATTTTATTGTTGACCAGGAGGTTCCTTGTTAGTAAGAATTCCACTGTAGGTGTGCCAAAGTTCCTGATGTAAACTGATGCATATACCTCATATTTTTTTCTCAATCTTCCATATTTTATTGATGTTCATATTAGTATTGGTATGAGATTTTTCAAGCCTTGCTTTCTTGAATATGTTGTCTGGAGATTTTGTGTTGATATCTTGAAATGAGTTTCTCATCCATCTGTGACTCTTGAAACTTAAACTCTTATCTTTTACAAACTATAAAATCCGATGGGTATTAGGCTCACACCTATAACAGTCATGATCATGATCAGGTGAAATACCTTTAGGAATTTCACCAAATACCTTGGAATGATTGATGATAATTGTTTGGAAGTATAATGGAGCAGAGGATATAGAAGTTTAAACATCAAGTGAGCACAATTGTGAAACGACACCCCTGTGTCCCTTTCTGAGTAGTTTTGTTATTCTATTAGAGCTTACCACTTTAGATGGTTTCCCTTGGATACCTCTAAGCTCATTTTCCTTTCCATCTAAGGAAAATCTCATGAAAATATCTTGAAAATTAAGGGCCATTGTTCCCAATGATTGTAACCATTTAACCCCTAATACAACATCAACCCCCCCATTTAAATGGAAATCATGGGGATATCCAAAAAATACTCCCCCATGTTGACCTTAATACTATGGAATTTTCTTGAATAATTTATGGTACCTCCATCTGCAATCATTACTTGAAACTCTTGTGCGGGATATACAAAGAAATTGATATATTTTGCTAATTTGTAATTGATGAAATTATGGGTACTGTTAGCACTAGAAATTTTTCTTAGACTACTTTAATAACAATCCTAATACCCATCATAATTTTGGAAAATTGAATAATTGAATTAGGTTTTGTGCTAGGTGGATCAACAAGACTCTACAAGAAAGGGAAAGGGTAGTAAGCTAACTATAGATCAGTGATAGAAATTTGGGCAATGGAGTCATAAAAGATTTTCTTATTGAAGGCATTCAAACTGCATATCAGAAAAATAGCTTTATGATGATGGATAGAAGAATAAAAGGTTCAGAAAAAGAGGAATGTTTACTAAACAAAGATCCTCCCTGAAAAACAGCAACATGAAAAAGGTACTTGAACATAAACAGTGATCAACAGGAAAGTCACAACATATCCTCTGTTGCTCATGAATCTACAAATCAAAGGAAACTATTGATCCTCAAAATATGCATTTTTATTCAAGCAAGATGAAAAGTGGAATGGAAAACAGATAAATCAACAATCTGATAGAACAATTATCATGAATCTTCATTTCCAGAAATATTTACATAACACGATGCCCCTTAGGCCTGCAAATTGATTCATATAGCCAAAGAAATGCCTCCTCCATCTCTCTTGAACTCAAGAACTCCTTTTTGGATTCCTCTCACCCATTAGATATAAAATTATATCAATAATATCTCTAGGAGGTTGCAACCTACTCCATGCGTTGGATTTTTTTCCTTAGATATATGTGGCAAACAAAAAATCCAATTAATTCCTTGATTCATGGAAACTGTCTTTTAGAATAAATGCAACTGTAGCCAGCTCATTTCATGGATATTTAGTGGATCTAAATCTTAGGTACAAGTATCCCTTGGTGTCTAAATTATCTCTGAGAACCCATTTGAACCTCCTCATATAGGTAGAATCCCTCCTACATCTTGGATTTATCATATTGTTAGAGTTTGCAGCACAATTTTAGGATTTGCTGCAAACTTTCCTGTAGGTGATGTTTTCAACTTTTCTGCAAAATGACGACCTGGGTCGATTTTTGGTTAACAAGTTAATGATATTATGATTCATATCCAAAAGCAAATTTAGAAGAACCCATATCAGAATTTAAAATTTATGATGAAAATACAATTCTACTGTGTACTAATTTGTTGTAAACTGTTTCAATTTAGCAGTTCGCAATGCCTTTGTAGGATGCGTTGCAAACTTTCCTGTAGGTTTCATTTTGTCTTCTGATTACAATTTATGATGTAAAAACCTGCAAATAAGATATTCCAATCTCCCTTCATTTATGGACCTTCTTCCTTTGATGAGCCTCCATGGTAGGTAAGTCAAATAAAAGTAAAATTATTTTGATAACAACTGCCAACTGACTGTGTTATGTAACCTTGTAGAATCATGGTTTGTTTCCAATGGTTGCAATGATTAGGTTTTATGATAGAACACATGTTGCATAGACTAAAATGTAACTGGAGCTAGAAGTTTGGATACACAAATTGAGGTTGAATGAAGTCTCAAATAACATTATTTTGAAATGATGTGCAAAACATAGAATTTGTAGTGCTAACTCAGTTTCACAACGCACTAATTAGGTTTGCAACAAATGCATTTTAACTAGGGTTTTCATTAGAATGATTTGTAGTTTCAAAGATATGGAGAAGAGAATGATCTTGAGTGAAATGTAGTTTTTTATACCTGAGTGAAAACAAGGTCAACTAGGGTTTTATCAATTGGGTAAAATAGTGCATTTGTAGTGCATCCAGTTCGCAGCAACTAGAAAGTTGGCAGTGCACTTATAGTTCACAGCGAATTTAACCAATCTAGAACACACTTTTGCAAATGTAAATGAAGATAAGAAATGATAAAATATCCTTTTGAAACTGACCCTTGGAGATGTTTGATGATGGCCAGGTGCTAAAAACAATATTAGTGCTAACAGGTACTACCAGAATCAATAAACATTGTTACCTCTTTTTTTTGTGTATCATTGTATCTTGAGAGTTTATGGAGTATTGATGTTGACCAATGCATGAAAATATATTGTTGGAGTAGTATCTTCTATATCTTGTGGTGGTTCCAATTCTTGGTCTTCTTCCTCTTCATGGTCTATGTAAAATAATTTCTTCTCACCACATTTATGCCCCTTACTATCCTTGTTGTCACAATTGAAACATAGTCATTTTTCTCTTCTTTAATCCATTTGTCAAGTTTTCAACCTTTTTGGTTGAGTTACGCTTGTCTTATGAACCACAAAATGATATCTTCTTCTTGTATATGCTCCAATGGTATACTTGTGTGTAGCCATATTTTGGGCTTGAATATGACAAGAAATTTACATTTCTTCCATAATATTTGTAGTATGTCTTAATAAAATCTCATTTTTAATGTATTGTTTTAATCCACCCATGTAAGCTTCCAACAAATGTTGATCACTTATGTCATCCACCCTTGTGGCCAAAACCTGAAATTTTGAATTATAATCTTCAATATCACCTAAGTGCTTTATTTTTGTCAATTGAATGAACTAGTCCCATTCCCACACTTTCCCATATTGTGCTTCTAAGCCTCTTTTAAATAAACCCCAAGTATAACAATAAAGAGGGGGCTTCCTTTTAACTACAAATTGATACCATTGATATGGTTTTATATCAAAGTTCAAGGTTGCTATGCGAATCCTTTTATTATCATCCATAATATTATGCAACTCAAAATATTTCTCTATTTGGTTCACCCACGTAAAGACCTTTGTTCAATCAAACTTCTTTAATTCAATATTGGTAAATTTTAATTTAGGATCCTCACCACCATTAACTACACTATTATAGTTAAATCCACTTGAAAATTGCTTTTTTTTGGCACGTTGTTCAACATGAATAATACCTTTATTTTCATGAGTTCTTTGAATTTTGATATTTTTAGAGAGTATCTCATCTAAAGAATGAAATATCATGGAAGACATGGAATTTGGAAACCCCTTCATGGATTTTTGTATTTCTTATTTAATGTCATTCTTATTTTCATCCATCTTATTATCCATCTTATTTTCCATTTCATCCATATTTCTTTTCATCTCATTCTTATTCTCATTCATCTTCTTATCCATATTATTTCTCATTTCACCCATATTTTTTTTCAAAGTTTCATCCATATTATGTTCCATCTGTTCCCTATTTTCAATGATCCTCTTTTCCATCTAGTCATAAATCTCTTCAATTTCATCTCGAGCCATGGTTGAGATCTCTAGAGGTTTAGCTAGTGAAGTACATTTTGGAGGAGCCTTTGGAGCCATGTGAGAAAATCATAATTCTCCTCGTTTTTCTCTTCATTACAAATTTTGAATCACCAAAAACATATCTTCCAATAAAAGGTTATGTTGATTGTATGTTGCATAACTTTTAAGCCCTTAATTTGGAGTATGTCCTCCTGGTCGACCTTCCTTCTCATGTATTTCTGAAAATTCATCCCTTATGAGAATAAAATTTCAGCTTTCATTAATATGAAATGTCTTCTCTACAATTCCATAGGTCTCACCAAAATTGGATGTTCCAAGTGAAATTGAGGGTAACTTTCCCAAATATTGCTTATTTGTTGCCTTTCCGGGAGAGAAAACTTGTACAAAATTCCACGTTTCCAATATTTAATACTTGATTCTAAAATTTCTACTAGCACTACTATGGATTGTTTTGTTTCAAATGTAATAGGTCTCACAGAATTTGGATCCTCTCTAAAGAAGATATGACTATTTTACCCAAAACACTTGTTTAAGACTAGTTATAGGACTAGTCAACCAACCCTATCTTCCACAGGGTATATCTTTGAATGTATAATGAGAAAAATGATGAAATTTGAACCACAGGTACCTTGATATGTATTATAAATATCCTCCACTTTTGTCTATCTGAATCATCCCAGAAAAAAAAATTATAGCGAAAATTCCAAGATGAGTCACTTGAAGAAACAAAACCCTAGGATCGATGCTTTGATACCAAATGCTATTATCCAATGCCTTAAAAATGATAAAAGTCATCAAGCGTTTATTGAGGGAATCATTACCTAGATTCCCTTTCATCAGTTGAGCACCCTAGACCATACCTTTTATGGCTATCATTGAACATTGGATGCTACCTAATTCATTGGTGTCTTGAGGAGGTTCATGTACTCCTTTCCCACTTTGGATCAACACCTCACATTCCTTATCCTTTTCTTCACAAGCTATATGTGGCATATTAACACTTCTCTCCAGGTTGTCATCCTTTCCTAGTTACCTATTCATCATATCGGTTATGTTAGCAAACTTCTTATTAAGTCCATATACATATTATATGTATTATCATCATAATATGAAATTGTATCATATCATTATGCACCTAGCATTTCATTATTTTTCCTATCAATGCATATGTATTCTATATTTCCATTCTCTAAATCAACATCATACAAGATCCTTTTTTAAAAGATAATAAATAATCAATATAAGGAGGTAAGTTGAGAGTTTCCCCTTCATTCTCATGGCTTCCTTGATTGGCCATGTCCTTCACTAGTTATCAAACTAATTGTGCCCTTTCATTGAACTTAAGCTACACCTTTCTACACACTACAATAGCATGTAGGTTGCAATCATATACAATTATCTTTAACAGAGACCTGTCACCTCTTTTCTTCCAATATTGTGACCACTTCCACATTTTTGGGGTCCATACAACCCTTTCTAGTCACATAATCCATTTACTTAATCTCGAATGGATAGCCATCAACATGCCTCTTCCATCACCATACCAAATGAATTGACCATATCATTTCTCAATCAACTCCTTAATCACAAGGAATTATCCATAAATGTATTAGTATTTATATAAGCATCAATAATAAATGCAAGAGGATCTATCAGTCCACACCTATATGCAACATTACAACTATTAGATCAATAAGTTCATTCATTTTATGGAATTCATAGAGAAGCTAGGCGTTATTACCAATGTTCAATTTCAGGTTCTTAGGCCATCTAGTCTCAAGGACATACCTTTTTTTCTAGAAATTATGCCCCTGTGGTTTTCCTTGAACCTTATAGGCTTAATTATTTTCAAATCGAGCTTAGGAAACCTGTCCCTGTGGTCTACCATTGGCCCATCTAAGCCTAGAGTTTGAAATTGTGTTTGATACCACTCTGTAACACACCCGAGCCCCTAATCATCATTAGGATTATGGGGCATAACAAATTCCTCTTCTTCACCATCACTCTAACTCTAATTCTGAGATCATATACTAATTCTTCTCCTTGAGATATTTCCAACGACTGTAACTGAGCTCAAATCTAAGCCCCAGGCAAGAAATTATGCCCCTTTAAAGTTCCTTGGGCCTTTCCTTTATGATGACATCACCATGACCATGTGGCCTCCACATGGATCCACTTCATACGTTCCACTAATGTCATCATTCCACTGGCATCAACATGGACTCATCCTTCCACTACAAGGAATACACCTTCTTGCAGAGGTTTTTATAGAACCTCCCCCAAAAATCTATCCCCTTTATGTTTATAGTGGAGGTTGTTAGAGGAGGCGAGTGACCATAGGTTTTTGTTGAGGTTTTTTTTATCAGTGTTCCTTTAAGGTACATGTGCACTAGTTTGCACATAAAAAATAAAGCATTGATGCTTCAATGTTTAAAATCACCGTCATACATTATAATAAAAATAACAAGCACTGACAAAAGCACACTGTTGTCATTGAACATTATGCATTGGTGCACATCATTGTCGTCAGGAACACTGCGGTAGGTTAAATAAAAAGAAATTACCAATACGATTTTCATTATTAAACTTCATCCCGTGCTTCTAAATTACCAAGAAAGCATTGATGCTCACCCTCCTTCCAAAGATGCCCTGTTTCTGGTGCTCTACAGTGACTTGGACAACTCCATTGGTAGATTCCACACATTTCCAATTTGTTTAAATTACCAAGAACTTAATTTCCTCTCAATAGTGAAATCATTCCTCCTAAGATTATAAGAGGCTAGGAAAATTGTTTATTACCTTCAAATTTTCATTTTCATGCAATTAAAATTTGAATTTAGCATGAAATTTGGCATTTTTTCAATATTTTTTTCCAATTCTGCGTAGTGTGCCTGCACGCTTTGGATTTCCCCGAAGCTATGCATCCTGTATTAAATTCACAATAAGCACCATATCCTATGCATCTAATATAGACGCATGTTGATGCAGGAGCATCACCCACGTCAAGCGAGCCAGCGCGAACACGGAGACAGATGGACAAGCCAGCATAATTTCTTTTTGGATTTCACCTTGATATTGTTGCGCAAACATTAATGTGTTTATTTGATGAAGCGCACTTGTATATTGTAATGGACCTTGAGCGGATAGCTCACGTCCTTAGGTAGATAAGGCATTTAATAGATTTAATGTAAGTTAGATAGGAATTTAATTCTAGATTTGATAGTTTTAGATCTCGAGAGGGAAACGGGATATAGACACCCTCCTTTCTACATTGTAGAATAATTATGGATTATTCAGCATTCAGAAGAGAAGAGTAGCAGAGAAGTGTATGGATAACTTCCATGTATAGATATTGAATTAATAGGAAATCTTTGATTCAATTCCATGGTTGTGTCATTCTCTGTGTATTGTTGATATTCTACTCTTGAATGTTTTCTTCTTGTTATACACTTGCTTTTATATGCTGTGTATGTCATTTCATGGTTGAATTGAAGTTTGTGAGAACAAGGAGTTAGTTTCAATTGTTTCTCTACCTTGAACCAGAGAATTCCTGCAAGGAGTGCAATTGAATCGTCCGCAAGGAGTGCGTTGACAGGAGGGTTCAGATAGAGGGAACTTTTGTTCTAAGTTCTCAGAAGTGAAGATTTGGCACACGGAACCATGCAAGGCATGCACAGGCTAGGAGGAGTCTCAGAGTTCCGATTCTGAGCGAAAGGATTGAAGGATTTCTGTTGCAGGAGTGCGCAGGATCAAAGACTTCAACACTTAGCGTTGTTGAAGATTTGTCGCAAGGAGTGCGTGCAAGAGTTTCTTCCTGGAAGAACTTGAGAAGTCGAGGACAAGCTCAGAAGAAATTGGCCTTTGAGTTGTCAAAGGGAAGCGGAGGAAAGTTCCGTGAGCAGAGTAAACGGAAAATTTGCAGAGTGACGAGGCCGTCTCACAGGAGTGACACTTCTGGTCCATGGTTTGTACAAGGAGAGAATTGGACGGTCAGTATCCTTCGTGGGAAATCAACGAGTTTTGTGGAATCGTTGGATCTCTTGGAGTTGCAGGGAAGCTACAGTGCAGGGACAGTAAAGGTTCGAAGCTCAGGAAAACAGGAGCCATCGATCGGGATCACGAGGAGCACGTATCTATTCGTGGATCGGCTATCGGACCATCGCAGGATAAGGAGAGGAAGATTTGGTCGCAAAAGTCACGGGAGCGCGAGGGGTGACATTCTGACAGCCATGCAAGCAGTGTGGGCCACAAGAGATAGTGGAAGACAGGTGGCATAAGTTCAACATCTCAGGTACCGGGAGTCGATGTGGAAGTCATTCCATCTCGTGAGGAGTGAGGTCACGAGGGTGCGAGGTGGTGAGATCACAACAGTGCGAAAGCTCCGATATTGGCATTTCGGCGTATCGGATATCGAGATTTGGAGAACCGAGAGTTCGGTGCCGCGAGTGGCGAAGTCATGATAGAGCGAAGTCCCGATAAGCCGAGGAAAAGTCAGCGTTGACCAAGTAAATCGGGTCTCGGGGATCCGAGGGTATAGCGCTCGAGTGTTGAACTTGCGAAGCCGTGAGTTCCAATCCTCCAATAATCAAGGAAGGGGAATCGCCCGAGGAGAAAAGTTACTATGGGTATGAAGGATTCCCGATAGGGGATCAGAAGAACCTTGAGTTCTTCGGGCCATACAGGAAGAAGGTCCTGGTAATAGCGATCGTGCTCCGAGGAGTGCGGGTTGCATCAAGTGGTATCAGAGCGGGATTTCTTTGCTTTCTGTAGCAGAGAAGAAGAATTCATCATGCCGCCAAGAAGAGAGAGACAGTCACTAGACCCAGAAGATAGGGAGGTGCGAAGAAGAGGTAGGCCGACAGGAAACCCAGAAATGGAGCGACATATGAGAGATCTCCGAGCGAGGCTTGAGGAGATGGAAACAACACAAAGACACAGAGTTGGTGCTGGGGATCTTAGCGATTCCGAGGTTGAAGAGGAAGTTGGACATGATGAAGAGGTCACAGAAGAAGATGCATCAACCGCTCGGTTGATCAAAGCCATTGCCAGGATGGGTGCGAAGGCGAAAATGGATATTCCAAGCTACGAAGGGAATCTGGATGCAGAGGAGCTACTAGATTGGATTAGAGCTCTCGACACATACTTCGACTATGAAGATGTGGAAGAAGATAAGAAAGTCAAGCATGTAGTTACGCGCTTGAAAGGACATGCAGCATTGTGGTGGGGTGAACTACAAGCTAATAGACGCTGCAAAGGCAAGCAAAAGATCAAAAGCTGGGATCGAATGATTGCGAATATGAAAGCGAAGTTCATCCCAAGGGATTATCAAATCACTATGTTTAGGCGAATGTAGAACCTGAGACAGAAGTTGATGACAGTCAAGGAATACACTGAGGAGTTCTACCGACTGAACATCAGAGCAGGTCATCGGGAGAGCGATGATGAGAAGGTCACCAGATATCTGAATGGACTGAGGTATGACATTCAGGATGAGTTAAGCATGCTAACCATCTGAACGGTGGAAGATGCTTACCAAATGGCTCTGAAAGTTGAGGAGAAGCTGAGCTGAAAGCAAGGTCAGCGAGGGCGAGGTAGAAGTCAGCCCAGAGGCAAGGAAGTTGCCCAGGAAAGAAACCAGAAGCCCAAGGAGGAATGGAAGAAACCTCAGGGTAAAGTTGAAAGAGGTGGAACCTCACAGCAGAGGCAGCCATATGTTGAACCGAGAGGACAACAGAATGATCAGTGAGGGGATTATGCTGATGCAAATACTCTTCCTCGTACTAGAGGTCGTCGTAGAGGAAGAGGAGGATTTATCACATGTTTTACATGTGGGAAGAATGGGCACAAGTCTTACGAGTGTCCAGAGAAAAAGAAGGATGCAGGAGAAGCTCACATCACTGAAGCGTAGAGGCGTGATGCTGAGAACGAAGATGCAGACAGCGGGAGATTGCTTGGAATGCATAAAGTCCTTTTGACACCTGCAAAGGAGGTGGAAATCTCGGTGCAAAGGACCAGACTGTTCAGAACAGCTTGCACAACCAGGGACAGGAAATGCAAGGTTATTGTGGACAGTGGAAGCACCGATAATCTCGTTTCGACCAAGATGGTGGAGAAATTAGAATTGGATACAACTGATCACCCGAGTCCATAAAAAGTCTCATGGCTACATAAGGGACATCAGGTGAGTGTCACCAAACAATGCTTGGTTGAGTTCAAAATAGGTGGGTATAATGATAATATTTTATGTGATGATATTCCCATGGATGTATGTCATTTATTGTTGGGTAGACCATGGCAATATGACATAAATGTGGTTCATGATGGGAAGATGAACACATATACACTGGAGAAGAATGGGAGAACCCATAAGTTACTTCTGATAAAGGATAAAGAGGTGAAACCGGAAGTAAGCAACACAATACTTCTCATGAGTGGGAAGGAACGTCTCACAGAGATGGAGAAGAAGGAAGATCCACAATTCTTTGTGGTCAGAAAGCCAAGAATCGTTCTGACTAGCACAAGAGTGGATGATTTGCCAGATGAAGTTCAGGAACTACTGGAAGAGTTCGCTGACATCATAGTGGACGAATTACCTCATTCGTTGCCACCAATGAGAAGTGTGAGTCATCACATAGACCTCATACTGGGAGCTAGTTTGCCAAATAAATCCGTGTACAGGTTGACGCCGCAGGAAAATGAGGAGGTTAAGAAGCAGGTCCAGGAGCTGCTGGATAAGGGACTGGTCAGAGAGAGCTTGAGTCCATGTGCTGTTCCAACTGTGCTTAGTCCGAAGAAGTATGGTGGCTGGAGAATGTGTACAGACTTCAGAGCAATCAACAAAATTACCATCAGGTACAGATTTCCACTGTCGAGAATGGACGATCTGATGGATTGCCTGAGCGAGGAAAATTATTTTTCAAAGATTGATTTGAAAAGCGGATACCATCAAATTCGCACGAGGGAAGGAGATGAATGGAAAACAGTGTTCAAGACAAACGAAGGTTTGTACGAATGGCTAGTCATGTCGTTTGGCTTGAAAAATGCGCCCAGTACTTTTATGAGGCTGATGAATGAAGTCCTGAGGGAGTTCATCGAAAAATTTGTTATTGTTGATTTGGACGATATAATGATTTATAGTAAATCAAAGGCTGAACATTTAAGGCATTTGGCCATTGTGATGAGAAAGCTACAGCGGGAGAAGCTGTTGATCAATATGAAGAAGTCCTCATTCATGAAGACAGAGCTCATTTATTTGGGTTTTGTCATTTCGGCGAATGAATTGAAGATGGATCCGGAGAAGGTGGACGTGATAAAGAATTGGCCATCACCGAGAAATGTGTTCGAGGTGAGAAGTTTCCATGGTTTGGCTAGTTTCTACTGAAATTTCATCAGGAATTCCAATGGGATTAGCGCAGCGATGATGGATACAGTGAAGAAGCAGCATAAGAATTTTCACTAGACAGCAGAGGCTGAGAAGAGCTTCAGTTTGTTGAAGCGGAAGATCACAGAGCAACCAGTGTTGGTGTTGCCAGATTTCACGAAGACATTTCAAGTGAAATGTGATGCCAGCGGATATGTTGTAAGAGCGGTCTTAAGTTAGGAGGACAGACCAGTCGCATATTTCAGCGAGAAATTGGATGAGGCAAAGGTGAAATACTCCACATATGATAAAGAGTTTTATGCTATCATACAGGTATTGAAGAAGTGGAGGCATTATTTGATTCCAAAAGAATTTGTATTGTACAGTGATAATCATGCATTGCAGTTTGTGAGTCAACAAGAGAAGTTGAATCAGAAGCATGCAAAATGGGTAGAATATATGCACAATTTTACATTTGTAATTAAACACATTTCAGGGACTGCCAACAAAGTGGTTGATGCTTTGAGCAGGAAATGTTTGTTGTTGCAGGAGTTCCGAGTCAAAACCTTGGGTTTTGAGAACCTTAAGGACATGTATGCCGGAGATGAAGACTTCGGAGAAGCATATGAAGCGGCTGAGAATCCCGTTCTCAGGGATCGGAGCCCATGGATAGACTACATGATCCAGGAAGGATTTTTGTTCAGAGGCAATCAACTCTGTATTCCAAATTGCTCCATGAGGGAGAGCTTGCTAAAGGAAAAGCACAGTGGTGGATTAGCAGGACATTTTGGTCACGACAAGACATTTGCAAAGCTAAGCGAATCATATTTTTGGCCAGGGATGCGTGCAGATGTTAAGCGATTTGTTGACAGATGTAGGATTTGTCAGCATTCAAAAGGGAGGAAGCAGAATGCAGGTTTTTATCAGCCATTGCCCATACCAGAGAGGCCATGGGAGGCGATAAGCATGGACTTTGTATTAGGATTGCCGAGGACACAGAGAGGGGTTGATTCCATCTTTGTGGTGGTAGACAGGTTTTCAAAAATGGCACATTTTATACCATGCCAGAAGACCAGCGATGCGACTCACATCGCAAACCTGTTTTTCAAAGATATCGTGAGACTCCATGGATTGTCGAGAAGTATAGTGTCGGACAGGGATGCCAAATTCATAGGGAATTTTTGGAGGACGCTATGGAAAAATCTAGGAACTAATCTGTCGTTTAGTTCTTCTTATCATCCTCAGACGGATGGACAGACAGAAGTGGTCAACAGGAGCTTGGGAGAATTGTTGAGAAGCCTGGTGACAGAGAACCATAGCAGCCGGGACAACATATTGCCACAGACAGAGTTTGCGTACAATGATTCAGTGAATCAGAGTACAGGCAGAAGCCCATTTAAAATTGTGTATGGCACACAACCGAGGGGAGTTTCTGAATTGCGAGATTCAGAACAGACTACGACTAGCAGTGCTAGCACAGAAGAATTCGCTGAGGCGATGTAGGAACTTCACAGTCAGGTGAAGCAGCGGCTGATGAAATCAAGACAGGAATATAAACGTAGGGCAGATCAGCATCGGAGACAACTTCAGTTTGAATTTGGTGATATGGTTCTGGCACATCTGAGGAAGGAAAGGTTCCCGAGGGGAACATACAATAAACTCAATATGAAGAAAATCGGACCATGTAGAGTCTTGAGAAAATTCGGAGAGAATGCTTATGAGATTGAATTGTCGGATGGCATTGGGATATCTCCGATATTCAATATCGCAGACTTATACCCATACAAGGCTGGAGGGACAGAGACTGGAACTAAGGAACCAGTAATCCAATGGATGAAACAATTGCCAGTAGTAGAGAAGCCACAGATGGAGTGCATACTAGACAAGCGAGTAGGTAAAAAGACCAGGAGGAAAGAATACTTCGAGTATCTAGTCAAATGGAAGAATCACCCAGTGGAGGATGCTAGCTGGGAAGGCAAAGCGATGATACAGAAGCATGGACAGACCATGCAGGAGCTCATGGATAGGAGCCCATGAAATTTTTCAAGCCAGGGAGTATGATGCAGGAGCATCGCCCACGTCAAGCGAGCCAGCACGAACACGGAGACAGCTGGACAAGCCAGCATAATTTATTTTTGGATTTCACCTTGATATTGTTGCGCAAACATTAATGTGTTGATTTGATGAAGCGCACTTGTATATTGTAATGGACCTTGAGCGGATAGCTCATGTCCTTAGGTAGATAAGGCATTTAATATATTTAATGTAAGTTAGATAGTAATTTAATTCTAGATTTGATAGTTTTAGATCTCGAGAGGGAAATGGGATATAGACACCCTCCTTTGTACATTGTAGAATAATTTTGGCTTATTCAGCATTCAGAAGAGAAGAGCAGCAGAGAAGTGTATGGAGAAATTCCATTTATAGATATTGAATTAATAGGAAAGATTTGATTCAATTCCATGGTTGTCTCATTCTCTGTGTATTGTTGATATTCTGCTCTTGAAAGTTTGCTTCTTGTTATACACTTGCTTTTAGATGCCGTGTATGTGATTTCATGGTTGAATTGAAGTCTGTGAGAACAAGGAGTTAGTTTCAATTGTTTCTCTACCTTGAACCAGAGAATTCCTGCAAGGAGTGCAGTCGAATCATCCGCAAGGAGTGCATTGACAGGAGGGTTCAGATAGAGGGAACTTTTGTTCTAAGTTCTCAGAAGTGCAGATTTGGCACACGGAGCCGTGCAAGGCATGCGTAGGCTAGGAGGAGTCTCAGAGTTGTGATTCTGAGTGAAAGGATTGAAGGATTTATGTTGCAAGAGTGCGCAGGATCAAAGACTTCAACACTTAGCATTGTTGAAGATTTGCCGCAAGGAGTGCGTGCAAGAGTTTCTTCCTGGAAGGACTTGAGAAGTTGAGGACAAGCTCAGAAGAAATTGGCCTTTGAGTTGTCGAAGGGAAGCAGAGGAAATTTCCGTGAACAGAGTAAACGAAAAAGTTGCAGAGTGACGAGGTCGTCTCACAGGAGTGACACTTCTGGTCCGTAGTTTGTACAAGGAGAGAATTGGACGGTCAGTATCCTTCGTGGGAAATCAACGAGTTCTGTGGAATCATTGGATCTCTCGGTGTTGCAAGGAAGCTATAGTGTAGGGACAGTAAAGGTTCGAAGCTCAGGCAAACAGGAGCCATCGATCGGGATCACGAGGAGCATGGATCTATTCGTGGATCGGCTATCGAACCATCGCAGGATAAGGAGTGGAAGATTTGGTCGCAAAAGTCACGGGAGCGCGAGGGGCGACATTCCGACAGCCACGTAAGCAGTGTGGGCCACAAGAGATAGTGGAAGATAGGTGGCGTAATTTCGGCATCTCAGGTACCGGGAGTTGACGTGGAAGTCATTCCATCTCGCGAGGAGCGAGGTCATGAGGGTGCGAGGTGGCGAGATCGCGACAGTGCGGAAGCTCCGATATTGGCATTTCGGCGTATCGGATATCGGGAGTTGGAGAACCGAGAGTTTGGTGCTGCGAGTGGTGAAGTCACGATAGAGCGAAGTATCGATAAGCCGAGGGAAAGTCAACGTTGACCAAGGACATCGGGTCTCGGGGATCCGAGGGTATAGCGTTCGAGTGTTGAACTTGCGAAGCCGCGAGTTCCGATCCTCCGATAATCAAGGAAGGGGAATCACGCGAGGAGAAAAGTTACTGTGGGTACAAAGGATTCCCAATAGGGGATCAGAAGAACCTTGAGTTCTTCGGGCCATAGAGGAAGAAGGTCCTGGTAATAGCGATCGTGCTCCGAGGAGTGCGGGTTGCGTCATACGCACTTGTGTCGTTCAGGGAAGAGAATTGTGATAAATAAAAAAAAACAATGTGTCCTTTAGAACGCCCCACAACTGGTGCGTAATTGGTTTCTCCCTGCGCACTGGTACATTCCACTTAATTAAGCACACCACTATATTTACAATACATAAAATTTAACATAGCAGTGCAACCATTTTAACCAAACGCACTGGTGTTGTTTACAAAACCACACCGGGATAGATATTCACTGACTTGGCATAGTGGGGCATCTCATTAGATTCCATGTTCCTGATGCTCTATTATTTACATCACACCATTGAACAAAACATGGGTGCCCAAATATCACGGTGGCACCAGTGCATTATTAGTAACACATTGCACCACTTTAGTTGCAATAAGTAATTTAACCTAGTAGTTCCCATAGGTCCAACAAATGCACGGGCATTGTAAAGAGCATGTCACTAGGGAAATTTTTTCATAATCCACCAGCACAGTGTGTCTTATGTGACACATCACTAAAAATATGTGGTGATGTGTCAATAAGTGTGGAGAATCAGTGCATAAATTTTAACAGTACACATTGTGACGGGTTTTGAAATATAAGCATAGCAGTGTGTCTTATGCAAGGCCCCATTTTCGAAGCATTACTAAGATAATGCACTGCTAAACAACATGTCGGTGCTCTGGTAAAACTAGCATAGTGGTTCTTTTAGTTTAACAAAGTGCACTCATAATTTTTCATGCCATAAATTTTGGCGTAGTAGTGCGCGTATTTGTTAATAAAATGAATCGGTGCGGTTAAAATAACTACATCAGTAAAATATTGTATTATTTTACATGCCGGGGTATTTCATTTGATGCCCTATTATTGGTTCTCTATTCAACCCAACGTACCAAAAAACATAATGTTGGTGCTACAATAACACGGTATCACTGGTGCATTCATATTAACACATCACACTACTTAATTTGCAATGAAACAATTTAACCTAGACATGCCTTTAGGTACAACAAACACATCGATGATGTAAAGAGAATGACACTAGTACAATTATTTCACAATTTAATGGTGTGGTGCATCTTATGGGATGCACCTCTAAAGTACATGGTGGTGTGACAAGAAACGTGCAACATCAGTGAGTGTTAGTAAAAACATTGCATGACATTGTTGTTTTTCTGATATAGAGCACCGAAGGGAGGGCATAGGTTATGTTTTAGGTGCACAGATTACTTTTTATATTTTTTAAATGCAAGTTATTTATATATGTGTGTGTTTTATAATTTAAATTTAATTCATATATATGTGTGTGTGTGTGTGTGTGTGTGTGTGTCTGTGTGTGTGTGTGCCTAACAATATTTTTATGTGAATCAAAGACAACAATGTTGAGAGGAGGAGCAACATCAACAACAACAGGTCGAGACACACACATTTGTATCTGAGTGGGAGGCTAGTGAGAGGGAGAGGGATTTTTTCCCTCACCCTATTTCATAGATGACACTCTCCCTTTTGATGGATGTTTTCCTCTTCAAGTTTTATTAGGAGGGTACACCATTTAGGGGGAACTCATTTTTGTTACAATAGTTGATCCATTGTTGGGATCATGGGTGACATGGGTTCAAGGTTGGTCTCGATATATGGTATCATCCCATGAAGGAGGATTTTTATTTCATCACTGGATTTTCTAGGAGGGGGGGAGGATTTTCCCCAGTTCCCTGAGCTACCACATGATGTTGCAAGAGATACCCATCTGACATATGTGCATATATATGCTCATTTGGACATTCATTCCTCTCTAGAGTTCTAGGTTCTTGGTGGTCAGCTACATATATTTTCATTTGATAGAGAGGTGTTTAGGTTCCTATGTCTTATTATCTTGACACTATCACACTATAGCTTTGATTGGAAGCGCATTAGTTTCTCTTTGTTACATTATGTAGATAGTTTAGTGTAGGAGCCCTGATTGATTAGGTGGTTAGAGATTTTTTTGAGACAATTTTGTTTTGCATTAGATCATTGTGGAGTCGTTTTAATTGGAAATATATTCTTCCCATTCATGTGAGAGTTATGTACACTATTTTTTGAGAGGGTTCATGCCACTCGACCACCTGTACCCCACTTTACTGTTAGGCCTATGCTTAATGCATGTATGTGCATGTGGGGGTAGTTGTTTCCTAATAAGGGTCAATTCAGTTTCCCATTACTTTGGTTGGTAGGGATGCATGTGATTTATTGGAAAATGAGGATAATCATGTCCTCAATATCGTACAATACTCATGTGCGGGAATGGATTGGAGAGGATGTCCAAACATATGATTTACCATACTCGAGCCACCAAATGAGAGAGGTAATATTATCATTATGTTTTGGTAAATCTATTTGTGCATTTTTATGTCTTATTTAATGCACATGCAATTTATTGTAACATTTTGTTTCAATTATCTTATTATTATTATCCATTATTTTGCATATATTGGCACATATATTTGGGATGAGCCTCCCCAAATGGATGAGGCGATGGAGGAGGTATATGACCATCCTGTAGTATAGAGACCCCACATTCCATGCATGCTAGATCAAAGAGTCTAAATAGAGGTGTCGTGTCAGCTATGCAGTGTCATGATTAGTCATAGAATGGTACCCACACAGGTTAGAGACATATTACGGGTACATGCTCTCTCTATGATATGGAGGATTCTACCTCATGACATGATGTTGTCAGTGCGTCATATTTTCGGTGTCGTCAACCTCATTGAGAGGTTGAGGGGTCCTTCTCATGATCCTACTCCATCTAACCCATAAATAAAACCATCCACTTCCTATACTCCACCACATGGTCCCCCTCCTCCTCCTCCTCCCCCCCAAATTCTCTTCCAGATGAGTCAACTGCATCATCCACTGATCCTCCTCCTTGCCCTCCACATGTGTCTGAACATGCATTCACATCCAATCCTCCTCCTCCTCCTCCTCCCCCTACATATGTGTCTGCTCCATCCACATATGATCCTACTCCTCCTCTTCCACTTGTGTCACCATCCATTGATTGTTGTCCTTCTCTTCCACATGGGTCCTCCTCCTCCTTTACATGTGTCACAAGATTTTGATTCTTTGGAAACTATGTCAAGTTGGTTACTACTGCACATGTTGATGATCTTTATAGAGAGACATTATGATGCAGACCCCCGACCCTCGGGCCAAGATCCACGTAGGATCATTCTAAATCTTCACCTGAATCTAATTGACTCTTCGTATTCCCCACAGGGAATACTTTACACACACAAACATGTGTATTTCATAGGTCTTTCTGAGTTATGCCTACGTGATCAAACACCGGTGTTAACTCCACAACCGAGCAATAAATGTGATCGGGGTTTTTTTCCTTTTCGGGATTTCAAATTTCGTGATTTCATGAATCCTATTTTCGAGCCCCTTGTCTCTTAAACCTCCGAAACCCAAAATGTCAACGAGGGTTGACTCCTTCAATGTTCCGAACACATGCCTCTTGTTGCCACTTTTTTCGTCTTTTCAGAACTTGAGTGATCGACCAACGCTCGTTCCTCTTTCCTTATGATTTCCTGGTTTTCCAAAATTTCCCCTTTTTGGCAAGATCGATGGTCTTTCGAGATTTTCCCCAAAGCTTGACCACTCCCTTGACTTCCGTCACACGTGTTCCTCTGAATAATGCTTAGGACCACTGATGCAGGAGCATCGCTCCATGCAGCCAACCAACCAGCCAGCCACGTCAGCGCGCACGCATTCAAAGGCTGAAGAGAGGTGCAACCTCATTTTGAATTTGAAATTCAATGTAATTTAATGTGCTTAGGATGTTGAGCCAGAAAAGCCATGCCTTTGCGTAGGCTGTAGATAGGATAGGAATTTAATGTATGGCTGAGATCTAGATCCGATTCTAGACTAGACAGCCAATTGATTGTAATTTATTAGAGTAGGTAGACCTGGAGGGAAGTGCGGAGAGCACCTCAGGTAAAAGAGATTTTAGATCTCATTTTGAGTTAGAATGGTTGTATGAGAGAGCCAGAGAGAGATCAAGAACACCTTGTACAAACAGGCATTTGCCATTTTAATAGAATACAAAAGCAGTTTTTCCTGCATAGGTTCTGTCTTATATGCATGTCTGTGTGTGTTCATTATATGTTGTATTTGTGTGTTGTTATCATGCAATTGCAGGGAGTGTGTTTTATTCCAGGTCGAGGGTCTTTGAGGTTTCATGCCAAGAGGGCGTGAAAGAGCACTGTGGTCTCTGAATACCAGTGCACAGAGGATGCACTTCTGATCTCTACGGAGTCAGATGAAGACGTGCCGAGGCACAGGACTGAGATCAACAACTCAGGAAGAAAACCTGTGAGGTTGTTGAACAACTCAGGAGGTAAGGCTATGTAGCTGAGACACAGTTGTAGACAGAATCACTGAGGATTCTGTAGGAGCTCTGCAAGTGGGAATTGAGCGCATGCACGAGGTGTTGAGGGAAGGAACTCTGCTGTGAGTTCGAGAAAGACTAGAATCACTGAGGATTCTGAGAAGCTCTGCCAGGAGGGCATTGAGCAAGTGCGTAGGCGCACAAGGTCCCAGAACTGCTGAACGTTCTGTGGAAGGAAAACACTCTGCCAAGAGGGCATAGAGATATTGTGCAGACGGCACAAGGAGAAGGGAACTCTTTGAGTTCTACCATTTGAAGGAAGAGTCCACTAAGGGACTTTTGCGGGTTGGTGGACACCCATAAGGACTCAGCGAGAGGGTCACTTGAGCAGAAGGATAGCCAGGAGGGCATCCGTTTTATTCTCCATCTGTGGGAGAGGGAGAGAAGATAAAGTCCCTCAAGGGGTCTGAGCGTTCGAAGAAGCTCAGGAGAGACCGCATGATATATGCGCGAAGACTCTGTAGGAGAGTAGACGTCAAAATCCCTTAAGGATTTAGAGAAAGAACAAGCTCAGGAAGGGCAGCGTTTCATACGCGCGGCGAGGCTCGAAGTCAAGGAACTCATAGAGGAGAAAGACAGCAAAGGTCGAGACCTTTGAAAGAGTGAATTTCTCCCCAGGCAGAAGGAAGTGCAAGAAGCTCAGGAGGAGTAGCGTCGACCATCAGATCGACAGCAAAGCAGATCTAGACCGTTGAGGAGTTCACGTCCAGCAAGAAGCTCAGGAGGAGCCTACATCAAGAGGAGACCAACAGCCATCGGATCTCACCTAGAAATCCCGACAGTCATTGGATTGGGAGGAGTTGCGTGGAGTTTAACCTCTGGAGGAGGAGCACATGAGGAGGATTATCTGAGTCGTCAGATCTGGGACAGATACCCGACCACCGTCGGATCTGCAGAAGCAGCGAGGAAGTTAAGCCCTCGTAGACAGGAAGAGAGAAGTCCCGACAAGGATCGGAACCATCCATCTGGGGAGGATGGGGTAGATATCGGATAGATCTCATGAGCTCGGGAGTTCGCCGAGTGAAAGCCCAAATGTTGGTTACGCGAAGTTGCAAGAACACGAGGCGCAAGGCGGAGATATTCATTGGATCCAGATCGGGGAGAACCGTTGGATTTGCATGTGCGATCGGGTCTCGGGACCTCGCAAGAAAAGACTGAAAAGTTTGGGCGCGGGAGTCGCGAAGTTGCGAGGCGCGACATCCCGAGATGACGTAAGCAGAGTGGGACATAGCAGGGTGATGTGGCAGGTGACGCGAGCTCATCGGAGTCTCGGCATCTCGGGCCTCGGGAGTCGACGGAGAAGTCGTTTAACCTTGCGAGTAGTGAGGGTGCGAGGTCGACTCATGTGTGCATCGGCACCTCGGCACATCGGGTGTCGAGAGTCGGAAAATCGAGGGCTCTATATCGCGAGCCGCGAGGTTGCAATATCATGAGGTAAGGCCACGGTCGCGGAGACGTGGTCATCGTAGACAGGAAGTCTAGCCAGAAGGGCTAGCGTGTAGGAGCCGAGAGCTCATCGAAGAATCAGAGGACCAGGAGTCGAAGAGTATAGTGACTCTCGACAGCGTAAACGCCGAAACCCCGAAATCTGATATAGAGTCGGGGAAAGGTCACGGTGAGTGCAGGAGACTGTGGACAAGACGGGGAAGGACCTGTGGATTGGGTCGTGTTTTGATAGTGGTTCCTGAGGGAATATAAAGAGTCTCTTCGGCTCAGCAGAAGAAGGAAAAGAACGATCCTAAGAGTAGGAGGGCGCGATCGGGGGTATGGTCGTGGGTCTTGGTCCTGCATCAAGTGGTATCAGAGCTTGTCTCTGTTTGTATATTTAAGATAGAGGGATAACTAGGAAGAAAATAACACTCTGATACGCAAGTCAAGTGGTATCAGAGTGAGTTCTTGTCTGTATATTTTAGGCAAGAGGAGAAAAGAGGAGGCAGAAGAAGACAGAGTTGTTGGGGACTCTGTAAGGACTTGCTTGCAGGTAGGCAGCAGTCCATAGACAGTCAGCAGGACTGTAAGATGAAGCTGGAACACTCAGGGATGCGGAGTGACAGCAGCAGATCTGTCAGAGAGGCAGATAAACACAACAAGATGGATATTGAACGCCATAAACTTGCTGAATGAAAGAGGCCAGAGCTGATGAGCGCAGCAAAAATGGATAAAGAGCTTGCTGACATCAAGTGAGAGATGGAGGAGATC
This sequence comes from Picea sitchensis, assembly GCA_010110895.2. Taxonomy (NCBI): domain Eukaryota; kingdom Viridiplantae; phylum Streptophyta; class Pinopsida; order Pinales; family Pinaceae; genus Picea; species Picea sitchensis. The sequence goes on from SNQJ01S0015762.1 coordinate 51,877, forward strand.
GAAATGATGATGTGGTAGAATAAAAAGCTGAGATGGGTGTATGAATGGCCCATGAAGGCGCCAAAAGTGAAATGGCCAATCAGAGAGTTGATGGTCATGAGACAGCGTAGGTTGTTGAGAAAATGACTGAGGTATGCTGAAAACCTCAAGGCCACAGAGGAAGAGATGATTTTTCACTGTTGGCTAGAGACTGGAAAAGGTCTTGATGATTGGGATGATGAAGAATTTGAGATGAGGTCGTCTGATGACCTCAAAGACTGCCAGGAAGGTAGCGCAGAAGAAATTCCATATTGCCAGGAGGGCAACGAGATGAGATCGGTTGAAGATCTCACAGACTGTCAGGAGGACAGCGAGGGAATTTCGCATTGCCATCTGGGCAATGAACAGAGATCGCTGGCGGATACCGAAGACTTCCAGGAGGGCAGCGAAAGCATATTGAACTACCAGGTGGGCAGAGATGAAAATTTGGGACCATCTGAGGGTCTCATGGACTCGAAGGAGATTTCAATTCAGCAAGGAGTGTTGATGAAGATGGGATCGGTTGATCTCATAGTCTGCCAGGAGAGCAACAGGGGCATCCCATATTGCCAGGTAGGCAGGGATGAGAAGATGAGACTATCTGTAGGTCCCATAGACTCAGAAGTGAGTTGGAATCAGCCAGAGGAGTTGACAGAGCAAGTGAGCTCAAAGAAAGATTTGGATCAGCGGGTGCAGCTGACAGAGGAGGAAGATCAGGATGGTCTTCTGATGATTGGGGGAATTGGAGTATTCCTACCATGTGCCCAGGAGGAGGCAAAAATTTGTGTTGCAGATGGTGCAACAGCAGAACAGTCACAGTTGGAGATGACTGTCAAAAGGGAATTGGAGCAGACATTTGAGACTACCCAAGTGGATGAAGGCAAAGAGAATGAGCGTTCTGAGGAACAGCTCAATAACTTCAGCCAGGAAGCTGAAAGAGTTGTAGCACTGAAGCTAGCAGTGAAGGAAGCCAAAGAGCAGGCAGGCAAAGTTATCACTCCATGGGAGATGGAGCTGAAAATGTTGGAGGATTGGTTGAACAATCCAGGGCCAGCAAGAGGACTGACATAATTTCAACTGTCAGGAAGGATGACTGAGCAGTAGGTCAATCAGGAAGAGACTGCAGAACTGAAGTCTGCAGCAGAGTGGAAACTTCAAAAAATAGATGAAGATGAAGGAGATGGCATGGGAGATCATAGCGATCTGCCCTATTGCAGAAACTTTTTGCAGCTGAGGAGACTGCAACAACAGAGCCAGCCATTGGAGCAGCTGGACCGAGAGATAGAGGAGATCAGAAGGCTGATGGTAGAGTCAGCAAACGCTGCCAGCAGGGAGAGGTTGAGCAGAAAGGGAGCAGTAGCAGCGCAGCAGAAGCAGCAACAACAACAAATTGGAGTGGATGGAAAGCTCCAAAGACTTGTTTGGGATCCAGGAGGATTTCCAATAGCTACAGGGGAAGCTCATGAGTAGGAGCTCATGATTTTTGCAGCTGTGGAGTATGATGCAGGAGCATCGCTCCATGCAGCCAGCCAGCCACGTCAGTGCGCACGCATTCAAAGGCTGAAGAGAGGCGCAGCCTCATTTTGAATTTGAAATTCAATGTAATTTAATGTGCTTAGGCTGTTGAGCCAGAAAAGCCATGCCTTTGCGCAGGCTATAGATAGGATAGGCATTTAATGTATGGCTGAGATCTAGATCCGATTCTGGACTAGATAGCCCATTGATTGTAATTTATTAGAGTAGGTAGACCTGAAGGGAAGCGCGGAGAGCACCTCAGGTAAAAGATATTTTAGATCTCATTTTGAGTTAGAATGGTTGTATGAGAGAGCCAGAGAGAGCTCGAGAACACCTTGTACAAACAGGCATTTTCCATTTTAATAGAATACAGAAGCAGTTTTTCCTGCATAGGTTCTGTCTTATATGCATGTCTGTGTGTGTTCATTATATTTTGTATTTGTGTGTTGTTATCATGAAATTGCAGGGAGTGTGTTTGATTCTAGGTCGAGGGTCTTTGAGTTTTCATGCCAAGAGGGCATGACAGAGCACTGTGGTCTCTAAATACCAGTGCACAGAGGATGCACTTATGATCTCTGCGGAGTCAGACGAAGACGTGCTGAGGCACAGGACTGAGATCAACAACTCAGGAAGAAAACCTGTGAGGTTGTTGAACACCTCAGGAGGTAAGGCTGTGTAGCTGAGACACAGTTGTAGATAGAATCACTGAGGATTCTGTAGGAGCTCTGCAAGTGGGCATTCAGCACATGCACAAGGTGCTGAGGGAAGGAACTCTGCTGTGAGTTCGAGAAAGACTAGAATCACTGAGGATTCTAAGAAGCTCTGCCAGGAGGGCATTGAGCAAGTGCGTAGGCGCACAAGGTCCCAGAACTGTTGAACATTATGTGGAAGGAAAACACTCTGCCAAGAGGGCATAGAGATATTGTGCAGATGGCACAAGAAGAAGGGAACTCTTTGAGTTCTGCCATTTGAAGGAAGAGTCCACTAAGAGACTTTTGCGGGTTGCTGGACACCCATAAGGACTCAGCGAGAGGGTCGCTTGAGCAGAAGGATAGCCAGGAGGGCATCCATTTTATTCGCCATCTGTGGGAGAGGGAGAGAAGATAAAGTCCCTCAAGGGGTCTGAGCGTTTGAAGAAGCTCAAGAGAGACCGCATGATATATGCGCGAAGACTCTACAAGAGAGAAGACGTTGAAATCCCTTAAGTATTCAGAGAAAGAACAAGCCCAGGAAGGGCAGCGCTTCATACGCGCGGAGAGGCTCGAAGTCAAGGAACTCGCAGAGGAGAAAGACAGCAAAGGCCGAGACCTTTGAAAGAGTGAATTTCTCCCCAGGCAGGAGGAAGCGCAAGAAGCTCAGGAGGAGTAGCGTCGGCCCTTAGATCGACAGCAAAGAAGATCTAGACCGTTGAGGAGTTCATGTCTAGCAAGAATCTCAGGAGGAGCCTACATCGGGAGGAGACCGACAGCTGTCGGATCTCACCTAGAAATCCTAATAGTCGTCGGATTGGGAGGAGTTGCACAGATTTTAACCTCTGGAGGAGGAGCACACGAGGAGGATTATCTGAGCCGTCAGATCTGGGATAGATACCTGACCGCCGTCGAATATGCAGAAGCTGCGAGGAAGTTAAGCCCTCGTAGACAGGAAGAGAGAAGTCCCGACAAGGATCGGAACCATCCATCTAGGGAGGACGGGGTAGAGATGGGACAGATCTCGCGAGCTCGAGAGTTTGCTGAGTGAAAGCCCAAATGTTGGTTACATGAAGTCGCAAGAAAACGAGGCGCAAGGCGGAGACAGCCGTTGGATCCAGATCAGGGAGAACCGTTGTGTTTGCATGTGCGATCGGGTCTCAGGATCTCGCAAGATAAGACTGAAAATTTTGGGCGCGGGAGTCACGAAGTTGTGAGGCGCGACATCTCAAGATGATGTANACGCGAGCTCATCAGAGTCTCGGCATCTCGGGCCTCGGGAGTCGACGGAGAAGTCGTTTAACCCCGCAAGTAGTGAGGATGCGAGGTCGACTCACGTGCGCATCAACACCTCAGCACATCGGGTGTCGAGAGTCAGAAAATCGAGGGCTCGATATTGCGAGCTGCGAGGTTGCGATATCATGAGGTAAGGCCACAGTCGTGGAGACGTGGTCATCGTAGACAGGAACTCTAGCCAGAAGGGCTAGCGTGTAGGAGCCGAGAGCTCATCGAAGAATCAGAGGACCGGGAGTCGGAGAGTACAGTGACTCTCGACAGCGTAAATGTCGAAACTCTGAAATCCGATACAGATTCGGGGAAAGGTCACAGTGAGTGCAGGAGACTGTGGACGAGACGGGGAAGGACCTGTGGATTGGGTCATGTTTTGATAGTGGTTCCCGAGGGAATCTAAAGAGCCGCTTCGGCTCAGCAGAAGAAGGAAAAGAATGATCCTGAGAGCAGGAGGGCGCGATCGGGGGTATGGTCGTGGGTCTTGGTCCTGCATCAACCACCTTTTGGATTTTTCCTTTTCATGATTTCGGGAGTTGTCTGACCATGCAACTCTACCTCTTGACTCCTGAAATCCCGAAACCTGATTGAGCCCCAACAACAATTGTCCTTCAATATTTCAGGGATTTTTCCTTTCATTTTTGAGATTTCACAACTCACAAAAATCCACAGTAGAAAGGTTCTTCACCTCCCAAAACTCCGATCTCCGAATTCCCGAAGCCTCACCTCCAACGTGATCTATGGCTGATATCCTTCATGATCCGACGACTCTGGATATTTTGGCTTTTTGTGAACTGGGAGTTTTAAACTCTCGATTCCAAAGATCACTACCTCCTCTACTTCCCGACACCCAAAGTGTCGAAATGTCGAAATCCCAAAATTCACCCCAAGGTATGTCGCGTTTCGCGACTTCAGGATTTTCAATGCTAAGCACCCCGACTCCTTGTCATCAAGATTTCCAGTATGTCGAACCCCGATATGTCGAAATTTTGATGTTTCACACCAAAGGCAAATCGCATTTTGCGACTTCGGGAATTTCAATGCTAAGGTCCTGGTTCCTTGTCATCAAGATTCCCGGTATGTCGAACCTCGAAATACCAAAATTTCACACTTGATTATCCTTTTCGGGAACCGGGAGTTTGAGTGACCAAGGGTTTTGACCTGCACTCCCAACTTACAGGTCTTGAATTACTGAAATGATTTGATGGCTCAGACAGACCACGATCAACGGTCCATGCTGATTCTTGATGTCATGGTGGCGGATTCATCCAACTCCTAACCACCTTGCAGCTTCTCTGGATCCTACGGTCCCCGTGATTTCACGAGTTCTCCTCGAAGGATTCGGACCACTCGATTCACTCCTCAATGACTTTTGTGAGATGAATCAGTGTTCTCCCTCCTAAACTTGTCTTTTATGAGATGCTTTCCACTTTCGTCTCCCTTTGAAGTGATTTGATTTCTACTTTCCTTTGAAGTGTTCAAAGGTGTTATCCCTCCTGATCTTTCACTTGCAAACTCAAGTCCCCAAAAGGATTTATTCTTTCACTCCTTACGACAATCTTTCAAATAACCTCTGATTATTTGAGTCCTCGACTCTGTGCACTCTTTGCAACAACAGTCCTTCCACCTTCACCTTAGTTGATAACTTTTAAGGTTTCAACTAGCCTGCACACACCTTGCACGACTCTATGCTTCACCTACACTTCTGCTTGTATGAGAACAATGATATATCTCCTGAGCTTTCTAAGATCAACTCAGATTCTTGTCAACGCACACCTTGCGGACATTTCACTACACTCCTTTCAAGATTTCTCAGGATAAGAAACAGTTGAAACTCATTCTTCTCCTCTCTCAGAATTCATATACTTAACATGAAATCACATATTCAACCCAACATTGAACAAATACATAAATAGAGAAATAAATCGACTGTAAGCATACCATTCAGCAAATGTAAATAGTAAGCATCATAACACCATGAAAATTGAGTCAAAGATTCATATATTAACTCAGGTGCTCCTGTACATGGGTTCTTCTCTATAGTTCTCTCCTACAGCTCAACAGCTTATGAAAATCTCTCTTCTTTTGTTCTAATCATCCAATAATACAAGGGTGAGGGTGTCTATATCCGTTTTCCCTCCTACGCTTCTAAAACTGTCTAATCTCTTAATTTAAATCTACCTACTTTCATTAAATAGACTTAATGTCTATTACACCCAGTAGATGAGAGCAAATTGCTCAAGATCTGTTTACAACATGCAAGTAGGCTTTCTTTAACTACTACATTAATATCTGCCCATTAATTTTTTCAAAAAAATTTCAAAATGTGCAAAATGTGTTTTGTGCTTTTCCAGCTATCTTCCGCCTTTATGCTTGCTTGGCTGGCTGCTTACGATGCTCCTGCATCATACTCCCTCGCTTGAAAATTTTCATGAACTCATGTTCATGAGCTCTTGCATGGTCTGTCCATGCCTATGAATTTTTTCTTCATCTTCCCAACTAGCATTCTCAACTAGATGTCCCTTCCATTTGACCAAGTATTCAAAATACTCTTTCCTCCTGGTCTTTTCACTAATCCTCTTGTCAATTATTCTTTCCATCTTTGGCTTTTCAGCTACAGGCATTTGTTTCGTCCATTTAATCTCTTTATGTTCCTTCTCTGCTCCTGCTTCTTTAGCTTTGTAAGGGTACAAATCCGCAACATTGAATATCGGTGAGATTCCGACCCCATCGGGTAATTCAATCTCATATGCGCTTGCCCCAAATTTCCTTATGACCTTGCACGGTCCAATCTTTTTCATCTTCAGTTTGTTATATGTTCTCCTTGGGAACCTTTCCTTCCTCAGGTGCGCAAGAATCAGATCACCAACTTCAAATTGAATTTCTCGCCTGTGTTGATCTGCTCTTTGCTTGTATTCTTGACTTGAACTCTGCAATCGCTCCTTGATTCGACTGTGAAGCTCCTTCATTCCTTCTGCAAAGTCTTCTGCACTAGCACTCCTAAATTCAGCTTGTTCTAAATCTTTCAATTCATAAACTCCCCTTGGCTGCATTCCATATAAAATCTGGAATGGACTCTGGCCTATGCTTCTATTAAGTGAATCATTATAAGTGAATTCCCCCTGCGGCAGAATGTGATCCCATTGACTGTGATGTTCATTCACTAAGCTCCTCAACAAATCTCCCAAGCTCCGGTTTATGACCTCTGTCTGTCCATTCGTCTGAGGATGAAATGCTGAGCTAAAATACAAACTTGTCCCCAACTTCTTCCATAAGGTCCTCCAGAAATGCCCTATGAACTTGGTATCTCGATCATAAATGATACTCCTTGGTAAGCCGTGAAGTATGTCATCTTCCTTGAAAAATAGGTTCACAATATGAGTTGCGTCATTGGTTTTCTGGCATGGTATGAAATGTGCATCTTTGAAAATCTTTCGACTACCACAAAGATTGAATCATAGCCTCTCTATGTCCTTGGCAGTCCCAATATGAAATCCATGCTCACTACGTCCCATGACCTTTTAGGTATGGGTAATGGTTGATATAATTATGTGTTCTATCTTTTCCCTTTGGTGTGCTGACAAATCCTACATCTGTCCACAAATTTCTTAACATATGTACTCATCCCTGGACAAAAATATGAGCCATTCAACTTTGAGAACATCTTATCATGACCAAAGTGTTCAGCCAATCCTCCACTGTGTTTTTCTTTCAGCAGATTCTCCCTCATGGAGCATTTTGGAATACATAGTTGATTTCCCATGAACAATAATCCATCCTAGATCATGTATTCATTCCATTGGCTTATGTTTCTGAGAATTGGATTCTCACATGCCTCATATGCCTCCTTGAAATCTGGATCATCCCTGTACATTTCTTTGAGGTTATCAAAACCCAAAGTCTTGACTCTGAATTCCTGCATAAGAAAACATTTCCTGCTCAAAGCATCAACAACTTTGTTAGCAGTTCCATAAATATTATTAATCACAAAAGTAAAATTCTACATGAATTCAACCCATTTAACATGTTTTTGGTTCAATTTCTCCTGTTTGAGTCACGAATTGTAAAGCATGATTATCATTGTACAAAACAAACTCTTTAGGAACCAAATAATGTCTCCATTTCTTTAGCGTTTGTATGACTGCATAGAATTATTTGTCATATGTTGAGTATTTAATCTTTGCTTCATTCATTTTCTCACTAAAATATGTGATCGACCTGTTGTCTTGGCTCAAGACAGCTCCAATTGCAAATCCACTCACGTCACACCTAACCTAGAATGTCTTTCTAAAATCTGGCAAAACCAGAATTGGTTGCTCCGTGATCTTCTTCTTCAATAGGTTGAAGCTCTTCTTTGCTTCTTCTTTCCAATGAAAAGACTTGTGTCTTTTCTTCACCGTATCCATCATTGGTGCACTAATTCCACTAAAATTTCAAATGAATTTCCAGTAGAAACTTGCCAAACCATGGAAGCTTTGAACTTCAAACACATTTTTCGGCGATGGCCAATTCTTAATTTCATTTACCTTTTCCAGATCCATCTTCAACTCATTTGCAGAGATAACAAAACCCAAATAAATGAGTTATATTCTCATAAATGATGATTTCTTCACATTGATCAACAATTTCTCTTGTTGTAATCTCCTCATTACTGCAGCTAAATGCTTTAAGTGCTCTGCTTCTGTTTTGCTGAGAATCAATATATCATCAAGATATACAATGACGAATTTCCCTATGAAATCCTTCAGGACTTCATTCATCAACCTCATGAAAGTATTGGGTGCATTCATTAGGCAAAATGGCATGGCAAGCCATTCATATAGACCCTCATTCATCTTGAATGTTGTCTTCCATTCATCACCTTCTCTCATCCGAATTTGATGATACCCGCTTTTCAAATCAATCTTTGAAAAAAACTTTGCTCCACTCAAGAAATCCATCAAGTCGTCCATCCTTGGTAATGGGAATCTATATCTGATGGTAATCTTATTGATTTCCCTTGAGTCTGTAGACATTCTCCAGCCTCCATCTTTCTTTAGGCTGAGCACTGTTGGAACAATGCATGGACTCAAGCTTTCTCGAATCAATCCATTGTCCATTAAGTCCTAGACCTGTCTCTTGACTTCTTCATTTTCCTGCGGCATCAATCTGTACACGGCTTTGTTTGGTAAACTGGCTCCAGGTATAAGATCAATATGATGGCTTATACTCCTGATAGGTGGAAATGAACAAGGTAGTTCGTCCACTACTATATTAGCAAACTCTTACAACAATTCCTAAATTTCTTTTGGTAAATCATCTATTCTTGTATGGGTGAAAACAATTTTGGGCTTCCTGAACACAATAAATTGTGTGTCTTCCTTCTTCTTAACCTCCTTAAGAAGTTCCTTCCCACTCGTGAGAAGTATAGTGTTTCTCATCTCTATTTTCACCTCTTGTCTTTTAATCGGCAGCAACATGTGAGTCCTACCATTTTTCTCTAGGGTGTACATGTTCTTTCTCCCATCATGAATCACGTTCCTGTCATATTGCCATGGTCTACCCAATAATAGATGACAAACATCCATGGGAATGACATCACATAGTATTTCATCTTTATATCCTCCTATTTTAAATTCAACTAAACACTGCTTAGTGACATTTACCTGATGTCCTTTTTGTAGCCACGAAACTCTATATGGGCTTGGATGTATAATAGTCTCCAGCTCCAACTTTTCTACCATCTCTGTAGATACGAGATTGTCTATGCTACCACTGTCCACTATGACCTTGCATACCCTATCTTTGGTTTTGCAAGCAGTCTGAAACATACTATTTCTTTGGGCAGGGTTCTCTGCCTCCTTCTCTGGATTTAAGAGAACTTTCCTCATCATCAAATATCATCCGCCCTCAGTGTATTCTGCCTCAACATTCCATCCTTGAGCTTCAACAATGTGAGTTTCACCACCATCTTTCTTGTTATCTGGACACTCATATGATTTATGTCCGATCTTTCCACAGACAAAACATTTCACTTCACCTCCTCTGCATCTTCCTCTTCCTCTAGCTCGAGGAAAATCATTTCTATCAGCATACTGCCCTCTCTGTGAGCTTCCTCCTTTCTCATGTTGATTTTGAGGTTTCTTCCCTTCTTCTTTAGATTTCTGAGTTCTGTCTTGGGCAATTGTTTTTCCTCTTGCTTGACTTCTACCTCGGCTTCATTGACCTTGTTTACAGCTCAACTTCTCTTCGGCTTTCAGAGCTATCTAAAAAGCATCTTCCACATTTAGAATGGTCATCATGCTCATCTCATCTTGAATATCATATCGCAGACCATTCATGTAGCTGGCAACTTTTTCATCATCACTTTCCCGATGAACTACTCTGATGTTTATCTTGTAGAACTCTTCAGTGTATTCTTTCACGACATCAACTTCTGTCTCAAATTATGCATTCTCTGAAACAGAGTGATTTGATAATCCCTAGGTATAAATTTGGCTTTCATCTTTGCAACCATTCTATCCCAGTTCTTGATTTTCTTCTTGCCTTTGCAGCGTTTGTCAGCCTGCAGTTCATCCCACCATAGTGTTGCATGCCCTTTATGTCTAGTAACGACATGTTTGTCCTTCTTGTCTTCCTCTACATCCTCATAGTCGAAGTATTTATCCAGAGCTCTAATCTAGTCTAGAAGCTCTTCAACATCTAGGTTTCCCTCATACACTGGAATGTCCATCTTTTCTCTGGCACCTATCCTTGCAACAACACTGAATAGGCATTCATCTGCAGCATCTTCGACTGCAACTTCTTCTTCTTCGTTTCCAGCTCCATTTTCACTTTCGGCCTCACTGATATCCCCAGCGTCAACTGTGCACCTCTATGTTGTCTCCCTAGCATCAAGCCTGGCACGTAACTCGCGCATTTCTCTTTCTCTTGCTGGATCAAGCATTGGCATTACCCTGCCTCTTCTTCTCGGTGGCATGGCTGTAAAATGTTCCCCTCTTCTCTACTACAGAAAGAAAAGAACTTGTTCTGCATATCTGATACCACTTGATGTGTATCGGACTACTCCTTTTTCTCTAGCTTGCTTTGCCTGAAATATACAGACAAAATCAAGCTCTGATACCACAATTGATGCAGACCCCCGATCCTCGGGCCAAGATCTGCACAGGATCATTCTAAATCTTCCCCTAAATCTGATTGACTCTTTGTATTCCCCACAAGGAATACTTCACACACACAAATAGGTGTATTCCACAGGTCCTTCTGAGTTATGCCTATGTGATCAAACACCAGCGTTAACTCCACAACCGACCAATGAATGTGATCGGGGTTTTTTTCCTTTTCGGGATTTCAGATTTTGTGATTTTGTGAATTCTGTTTTCAAGCCCCTTGTCTCTTCAACCTTTAAAACTTGAAATGTCAACGAGAGTTGACTCCTTCAATGCGTTGAACACACACCTCTTGTTGCCACTTATTTCGGCTTTTCAGAACTTGAGTGATCGACCAACACTCATTCCTCTTTACTTATGATTTCCCAGTTTTTTGAAATTTCCCCTTTTTGGTGAGATTGATGGTCTTTCAGGATTTTCCCCGAAGCTTGACCACTCCCTTGACTTCTGTCACATGTATTCCTCCGAATAATGCTTAGGGCCACCTTTCAAATTTTTCCTTTTCACGATTTTGGGAGTTGTGTGACCATGCAACTCTACCTCTCAACTCTAGAAATCCCAAAACCCGATTGAGCCCCAACGATAATTGTCCTTCAATCTTTTGGGGATTTTTCCTTTCATTTTCAATATTTCACGACTCATGAAAATCCACAGCAGAAAGGTTCTTCACCTCCCAAAACCATGATCTCTGAATTCCCGAAGCCTCACCTCCAACGTGATCTACGGCTGAGATGCTCCTCGATCCAACAACTATGGATATTTTGTCTTTTCGTGAACCAGGAGTTTGAAACTCTCGATTCCAAAGATCATTGCCTTCTCTACTTCCCGACACCCGAAGTGCCGAAATGCCGAAATCCCGAAATTCACCCCAAGGTACGTTGCGTTTCACGACTTCGGGATTTTCAATGCTAAGTGCCCCAGCTCCTTGTCATCAAGATTCCCGGTATGTCGAACCCCAATATGCCAAAATGTCGATGTATCACACCAAAGGAACGTCGCGTTTCACGACTTTGGGATTTTCAATGCTAAGGTCCCGGTTCCTTGTCATCAAGATTCCCGGTATGCCAAGCCCTGAAATACTAAAATTTCACACTTGATTATCCTTTTCGTGAACTGGGAGTTTGAGTGACCAAGGGTTTTGACCTGCACTCCCAACTTATGGGTCCCAAATTCCCGAAATGATTTGACAGCTCAGATAGACCACGATCAATTGTCCACGTTGATTCTTGATGTCAGGGTGGCGAATTCGTCCAAATCCTAACCACCTTGTAGCTCCTTTGGATCCTACAGTCCCCATGATTTTGCGAGTTCTCCTCAAAGGATTATGACCACCCGATTCACTCCTCAATGACTTCTGCGAGACGAATCAGTGTTCTCCCTCCTGAACTTGTCTTTTATGAGATGCTTTCGAATTTTGTCTCCCTTTGAAGTGATTCGATTTCTGCCTTCCTTTGAAGTGTTCAAAGGTGTTATCCCTCCTAAGCTTTCACTTGCAAACTCAAGTCCCCAAAAGGATTTATGCTTGCACTCCTTGTGGAAATCTTTCAAATAACCTCTAATTATTTGAGTCCTCGACTCTGTGCACTCTTTGCAACCACAGTCTTTCCACCTTCACCTTAGTTGATAACTTTTAAGGTTTCAACTAGCCTGCGCACACCTTGCACGACTTTGTGCTTCACCTGCACTTCTGCTGGTATGAGAACAACGGTATCTCTCCTGAGCTTTCTGAGATGAACTCAAATTCTTGCCAATGCACACCTTGCGGACGTTTCACTGCACTCCTTGCAGGAATTCTCAAGATAAGAAACAATTGAAACTCATTCTTCTCCTCTCTCAAACTTCATATACTTAACATGAAATCACACATTCAACCCAACATTGAACAAATACATAAACAGAGAAATAAATTGACTGTAAGCATACCATTCAACAAATGTAAACAGTAAGCATCATAACTGATGCAGGAGCATCGCCAACTCATCAAGGAGCATCGCCCAAGACAAGCGAGCTAGCATGAAAGACAACG
>SNQJ01S0015763.1:0-34007 GCA_010110895.2 Picea sitchensis
TATTTCTATTTAGGGTGGCTAATCCCAAGGGAGATGTCCCTAGTAATCTGGGATATTGAAAAGGAAAATATCAAGGATTCAAGGTTCAAAAGGTCAAAGTAGGTTTTTCCCCTTCACAGATTACTTGCCGAAAGAGATAGTCAAAGATGAAGGTATTCCACTGAAAAGGGCACCTATTTGCGAGACAAGGCAAATAAAACTAAAATGTGCAACCAGTGGTTAGTATTTCAATTGCTAATTACTATCTTCAATATATATGAGCAATGATAAATGTAATTATTGACGAAGTCAATGATTGCAAACAAAGACAATGGCTTATAAATTTACTTCTTCAATAAATACAAAATACACTTGCATTCAATGTACAAAATCAATCCTTATGTTCTCACAATGCATTAAATATGCTCATATATAAATATTGTTGCTGGTGCATCACTATGCAATTTAAGGGTGACGTCAGCTCTAGTCTAGGTTAGGTTAGTTAGACAATAAAGTGGACGTTTTGCTATTTAAGCCAATGAAATTACTCAACACTTTTATGTCTATCAATAGATGACTCAGCCGCAACTTTTATACTAAGCAAAGGTTAAAAATAGGCAAGACGTCATCAACTAGTTAGGGTTAGTAAATTGCTAGGGTTAGTTAGGGTTTCAATTTAAGAGAGTTTGAAAGCTTGTTTTAACATCAAAGGCTCAACGTTGCAAGTTTTAGACTAGTGCCTTGGGGAAATGGAGTCAAAGAGAGAGGTTAAAGGCTTGGGAAAATTTAAACCTAAGGACGGGAGAGTTAGGCTTAATGGTGCTGCAATGGCAGGGCCACCAAGTCAAAACTCTAAGGGGAGGAGGCTCATTCCGGTGTAGCTTAAGCTAGGCCTCATGCTCCTCCCTCTTTCCTTAAGACTCTTTGGCAAAATTGCTATCTTTAAAACATAAATCTAGGGCTGAAAAGTGTTGTTGGAGCCAAGGATTTTTAAACCCTAAGAGTCAAACCCTAGGTGTAAAGTCAATTAGGCCTAGGACGTCCTCTTTCTTCAATCTATGTTTCAAATCTAACTCAGAAAAAAGAAGAACTAATGTAGCAAAGGCTAGGCTATATCCTTCTTAATCAAATGGCTAATCAAGCTTTTATCATGGGGACATAAAGCAAGGACCTACTTGTGTGCTTGCTCCCAAGGGTTTCAATGATTAAGCATAATAATAACAATGTAACCATACATGTAAGATATTAAGCCTACAAACATTCAATCAAGAAGTTTTGTATGAAAAACACACTTACAAATTCATGAAGAGCTTATCAAACCCTAGTTGTAACACCTTCCAATGATAAAAACACCATATACATGCCAAAGATAATCCTTCCAAGTGTAGCGCCTCAACTCCAAGAGCCAATAATCCAAGACAAAAGACTAAAAGTATCACTCTCACAAGAGAGAAAGTTATGTTTTTTCAAAATGAGGCTCAACATCCTTAATTTATATGATCCAAATGACCTTTAATTACAAAATAGGTCATTAAAAACAGCCGACAAGGCTGACTTAACATTATTACATTATTTGTCACATTAAATGCTAAAATGTCAAAAATATGAGCTAAATGGGAGACGTCAGGCCCCTCTAAGGGAGACGTCAAGCCCCTCTGAGGGAGACGTTGGCCCTTTTTGGGCAATATCAACATCCAAGGAGCAAAACGTTGGCCCCCCTGGGGCTCCTGCAACCTGCCACATGTGCCAAATAAGACCATCACACTGCCACCTGCTCCAGAAAGCGTCCAGCCTGTCCTGGGTAGCGTCCTATCCATCAAAGCCATCATCTCATCTGCAGGGGGTGATCCCCTTAGCTCGATCTCTGCCAAAGTGTCCTGGTGAGGGCGTCCTTCTTTCCTCTTGATGCAAGGGCTCATCATGACGTTGTCCTACCTCTGCCATTCCAACAACCATCTGATGGGCTCTTTAGCCCCATGGAGGTTCGAGCTAATCATATCCCCATGTGTATCGGTCCTCTGGTACCTGTCCATTGGGTATGGTCCTACACATCAAAGACTACGCACTCCATGGGCTCATCAGTCCTAGAGATCATAGCAATGTAAATCATATCTCATCATTAAGGTTATCAAATATATGCATGAAATCCCTAACATATCATCTAAGAGCTCAAAGATATTACATAGATCTACTATACAAAGTCAAGGAAACTGACAGAACAACCTATTGGGCTAATACCCACAAGAGATGGAAAGTTTCCTCAGAAGATCATTCAAGCCATGTTTTATGAGGTGATATGGTTTTAGGGATGTCCAGTCATAGTAAGACCAAGGGCAGGTGTTGTCTGTGGGTGCCTTTGTAGGAGGCGAGCTTTACCCGTCATGGATGCATTTTTTCCAAGCCCATTATTTCCTTTATTTTTATTTTATTGCTTTTATTTCTTTTGTACTTCAAGGTCTGACCAGAGGACACTGCCTTGTCTTGGTGGCCAGAGCTGATAGTGTTACCCACTGGTATCTTCGCAGAAATGATAAGGATGGCTCGTGATGAGATCCCCTTTCCTCTGGCCATGCAACCAAAGGTCACTGCCTTGGCTTGGTGATCAGATAGTGGCAATGTCATACTGCTAAATACCTATGAACATAATGGGCCGTCTCGTGATGAGACCTCCCATCCTCTTGGTTAGGTCTTGTTTTTATTATTTTTCTTAGGGTCCCTTTAGTTTCATATCGAGAGGATTTTTATTTCCTTCTCGGGGATCCCCTGGGAAAAGCATCTATAGGTTTTATTTCCTATGGATTTTATCTTTTACCAACTGCTTTTACCCCGTAGGCCTTTAGCCCCTTCTTTCCACAAGACAAAGTGTAACCCTCAAAGGTCATCCTAATGGCCAGACTAGGGGAATGGGATGGATGAGCGGGGTATAAGATGTAAATATGATAAGATGGTGGGAGCAGACGATGGATCTGCAAATCCCCTTTGGTGGCTAACCAAAACCATGAATACAAGCTTGCTAAGTCACCCAATCAATCACCCCAACAATGGTCAAGTGGATTAGTGTAAGATCCAAGCAGTCATCATAAATGAAAAGAACCTAATGCATATATAAGAAGGTTATAACGATCAAATCTGACATATACCATGATACCTTGGACCAATTACCTCATGGAGAAAGAGTCCCCTCTGAAGCAAGTCCAAGCCAGTGGTGATGGAAGTTGTTGCTGCTGACAGGACACATCTGGCGAGGAAGAAGATATATGGGCCCTCCAGGGCCATGCTCAGGTCAATCCTGCTCTTGGTACTCCATGTCTAGGACCTGTGGGCCTCGAGACATGATCTCCTAGTTATCCCTAGATATCGGGGATAACAGGTCCTTGCCATCAAACTTCCTCATGTCAATCTTAGGAACGTGGTTGGTCTTCAAACCAAAGTTGGAGTTTCTCCATTCTGGATTCACCTTCCTTGTGTCCACATCATGAATTTCATGGGATGCATTTTCACTTTCAGGTGTCTTCTCTGTTATGAAATTTTTCAATACTTCCATCATCTCCCCTTTTAAACCATATATCTTAGTGTCCAACTTAGCTTCCATTGAATCCATCTTAGTATCCAACTTAGCTTCCATTGAATCCATCTTAGTATCCAACTTAGCTTCCATTGAATCCATCTTAGCTTCCATTGAATCCATCTTATTTTGTATTTCATTTATGTCCCTACACATTTCTTCACCTTCATCAAGAGTCCAAGTAGAATTTTCTGGAGGCTTACTTGGTGTAGAAGTTCCCTTTTTGGGTGGCATGTTGGCCAAGTATCACTTTTGAACCTTGATTTTGAGGTGGTTCTGCTAGACAATATTTATTCTGTTGTATCTCCAAATTTTTGGCCCTTATGGGTATGGAACTTTCTCTTATGTATTTCTTTGATATTCTTCTCTGTAATGCCACAAGTTTGATCAAAATTGGATGTGCCAAGTGGAATTTATGGTAACTTCCCCACAACTTGCCGATTTTTGGCCTTTCCAAGAGATCTCACTTGTATAGTGTTCCCCACCCAAACTATTGATATAAAATTCTGAAACTCTCACCAAAAATACTACAGACTGTCCACGATCCAATGCAACTAGTCCCATGCAATTTGGATACTCTAGGAAGAAGTTATGATTGTTTTACCTGGAACTTCTTCTTGAGACTAGTCAATAGGATTAGTCATATACCCTATCTTACACAAGGTGTATCTACAAATTTAAGATGACCTAGAAGATGAAATTATTACCATAGATACATTACTAATTTCTATGAATGGCCTCTGGAGTTCAGGGTCTAAAACGTTACAGAATTTTTTTTATAGAGAAAATTCCGCAATGACTCATTTCAGGATGATTCCAGAACCCTATCTTGTACATGCTGTATCTTCGAAAGTATAAGGCCTCAGGAGCTGAATTTTGAACCCAACGTACCTTGATCCATATTCTAAATATACTAGAAATCCGTTCCTTCTGAAACATTGTAGAAAAAAAGTTATAGCGAAAATTCCACGATGTCTCAGATGTAGCAGAGAAACCCCAAGACCTTGAGCTCTGATACCATATGTTAAGAACCAAACATCAATATAGCATAGAAAAACCTTAGGAAAAGTACTCAACGCCTTGAAAAAGAGATAATTTCAGATAATAAGCCTCTTCGAGGGGGCAACCTCCTCTTACCCCACTT
Organism: Picea sitchensis; assembly: GCA_010110895.2. Taxonomy (NCBI): domain Eukaryota; kingdom Viridiplantae; phylum Streptophyta; class Pinopsida; order Pinales; family Pinaceae; genus Picea; species Picea sitchensis. The sequence goes on from SNQJ01S0015763.1 coordinate 4,689, forward strand.
AAATGTTCAAGTACCAGATGATTCAAAATGAAAATGTCTCCTTGGTATATATAGGAGACTAGGAGGTATAATTACAACTAATGGCCTAAAGCCGACATAAATAAAATAAAATAAATAATCTAATACGCCCCAATTAAGGGGTAATGAGCCAATATTGGGGCTTAACATTTAAGGTATCAAGGCTAGCGACTGTTCTGAGGAACAAGGAGGTGTCTACATCCCGCCCGACACAATCAAACCAAGCACAATAAGTTTATAGACCAAGTACAACATTAATTAAAAGGAACCACAACAACCTCAACGAGAAGCGCAAGCCAAAAACGACTTCGCCAATATCCCGATCAATCGTCGAGTCAAGCTAGTCGATAGTTAGCGTCTGTTTTAGTCATCTATCACAAGCCCATCTTAGCATGTCTAAAAGCAAATTATCATCAAGGTACAATCTAAATTATCCTTAAAACAATTCATTTGCGCAATTTTAAATTACAAGTGTCATTAGAGTACCATCTAAATAAATTTGCCTTACAATATTATTATTTTTTATAAGTATTCTATTTTAAAATCAATATCCAATAATTATGTATATATATAACAATATCCAAAGGAATAGATTATGTACCTCTTAACAATATTTTCACAAAATTCCTCATCCCACAAATAATAATAATAATAATTTATTATTATTAATAAAAACACTTCATCACTCTAATATAATAATCAATAAAAACTTAAACCATTTCCTAAACATATAAGGATGTCTAAACAAAATTTCTATAATAAGCATACACTTCATCCACTCTGAATAATAAAAGTTTACACTATGATAGTTCATATACATTTTCGGTTTACCACATAACATGACAAAATGATAAAAGTTAAAAGAAAAGATATTATTATTTAAATGAAAATGAAGAAATGGGGCATATTAATTAATAAAAAGAAAACCAATTTACTTTTTGGTGCAAGGAATTATATCATAGGTTGTATACTAAAAGCGATAACCATTACATCAACTGTTCATCGATAACTATAAATCTAAAAATCTGTAGGCAATTAATTTCAATTATTGCCTAAATTGTAAAAGAGGTTGTGGTCAATGAACGCCATTTTCATGCAAAGTTTAATTCCATTTAATGTTATCTTGCAGTTAAGACTAAATGTCTTGTCAATATAATCAATACAAATGATGCTAACATTAATGCTAACAAGGAACAACAATGTTAATGCCGAAGAATATCAACGCGGTTCAGAACATGAATGCCAATAAAAAGGGGTCGCTGTCAGGTAATGTAATGAAGGGAAACACATGGGCAACAGACAACTCTTTTAGAGGAACCTAAAAATCAAGTTTTTAGATAGTAAAATCGCCAAGGTAACAGAGAGAAAAACATAAGGTAACAAAGAGTAAAATATAAGGTTCAGAGAGTAAAAACACCAAGGTAACAGAGCGTAGAATAAAAGTTCGTTGTATATTACCAATCAAAGAGAAATTATCTCGCTGGCGGTAATAATATCATCAGATTCGCTATACCCTTCCTCAGCATTTGCAGGCTGCAAATTCTGGCATTTGTGCCCAACATCAGCGACTCAATCAACCTAAATGCTACGCATCAAAAGGGAGAAAAATAAAATGTTTACAGGGACACACCAAACAAGTGTCCATAAATTTTCTGTCAAAATGCTATACCTATCTGCCAGATGTTCCTAAAAAAAAACATTCCCACAAGAAGTTGCACAAGAAAAAAAAAAACTCCAAAATGAAGTCGCTCCAGTAAGGAAAATTTCGCTCAGTTAAAAAAAAAAGATTGTATCAAAAATTCCGCACCAAAAACAAAGTCGCTCAGGAGAAAGAATAAAAAAAAACTAGACCAGATTTATAAATTGTTGACACCTGAAATTCATAATCGCTACCTCAGTAAAATTTCAGAGGTACTAATGTGGTAGTGCAGATATAAAGATTTTGAAATGTTAATATCAGAGAATGTAAGTTTGTTTTTGTCCAATCGGTGAAATCGATGTCAGGGTGTCTAAGAACAGCGCAGTCAGGTAACAAATGATTTGCAATGCACTCGAGTAGATAACAGGATTGACTATCGAGTATCAAAAAATATGAATCCAGTGGCCAAGGGTAGAACATAATGTAGGCCAAGGATGTATTGTAAGGCAAGATTCGACAGAGTAAAAGCACAGCTGAAGAAACACACGACAATCACCAGTAGAGGCTAGGAAACATACTTAACCCAATCATGTTACAACGATGCGTTGTACAAGGGATTAATCAAGAGAAATTGGGTTCCAACCAAGCATTAAACACCAAGGTTGAGGGGCAAGATTATATTCGCTGGCTAAAAGACATAAAAATCAAGTAAAAGTTCGTTGTTGTCAAGGAAAAACTTCACTGTCAACAAGTGTAAAACAAAAGTAGTTGTGACAAGCGAATACAAATTTATTGCAATAACCAGAGATAAGGATAACATAAAAACTAAAATGCAAGAGTTGTAGTAGAATGTTATATAAATTTAACCTCGGCCAAATCATCGAATGAAATCAGGAGTTTCAGCAAACGTTATATAAAATGTAACATCAGTTTACTTTTCCAATAAACGGGTAGATCCAAGAATAAGTCCTAATACCATCTACCAAACAGAAATGAAAAGTGTACCATTTCCTGATCACCCGCTCCGAATGACGTCTCGCACGCTCCATTCATCTCCCGCTCACTGATCGTTGAGACTTCATCGGTACCTCCCAGCCAATGCTAGGGGTACTCTTCTTCCCCCTTAGTCCTCTGAGCCGTAAAGGGGCCACACACACACTATCCAGAGGTTTCGTCTAGCTCCCATCTCGCCTCACAAGGCCGAGCTACCACTCCTCTCCGAGCTGGGTATCCCAACTCCCACAAGTAAATCAGTCAAGACGATATTTCTGCAACGTAACATTACGCAAATAGAAGATCCCCTTCATCCTTCTTCATCCTTCATTATATAGAGTTTTGATCTTCCTTTCTTTCCTCAATTCTCATTTAATTAAAGTTTTAAAAATAGATTCCTAAAAATTCTTCTCCATACAAGTGTCACCCATCCCCTACTTTCCTCCATTAATTAATTTCCTTAATTAATTAATTATCTTATTTCCCTCACCCATCTAGAGTTACTCCTAGAATCACTCCTAGGTGTCCCCAAATTCCCTTACAGGTTTTAAATCCTTTCCCTATCATGAAGTTGCTAATTCAGTTTAAAATTAGAAGGCTCTTAAATGGTAGATTCTTTACTAAGTTGACTTTCCGCTTTTTCCCTCAAGTTCCCCTTTTTCCCTTTTTATGTTACCCCTTTTCCCTAGTTTTCTAATTTTTTATTTTCCCTCTTTCCCCTTTTTATTAGAGCTCAAAATGAAGTTGTGGAATTTAACTCCTTTTTCCCTTTTTATCATTAAATTAATATTTTAAAATTATCCATATAATAAAACCATTAATTCCCCTTTTCTTTTAAATTTTATTCCAATAGATTTATATATATATATATATATTTGTGAATAACTTAAATTTCCTATTCCCCTTTTTTTTATTACAAGATTTTAACTAGGGTTATAATTATTATTTATGTGGTTTTTTTTTTTTGTTTTTATTATTAATATTGTTATATATATATATATATATATATTATAGAGCGATAAAATTTTACCACTAGCATAGTTTAGGCTTAAACTTTAAATTTTCGTAGAGGGCGAAAATTAATTAGGGAATTTTTTTTTTAAATTTTCTTAACATGTTAATCGTCTTAAGGCCATTTAGGTTCATTCTTCTATCATCAACAATGCGACGTGCCCTTCAGGATGCACTAGGTGCTCCAAGGGTGCCACTTGACTCATCTGTTCCCTTGTGCGATGTGCCCTTCAGGATGCACTAGGTGCTCCAAGGGTGCCACTCGCCTCAATATGTTTCCTTTGCGTGACGTGCCCTTCAGGACGCACTATGTGCTCCAGGGGTGCCACTCGCCTCTTGACTGATTTGGTAGACATCAATAACCTCTGGAGTCAACAATCCTCCAGGTGAACTTGTGGGAGACTAAGGGCTTCTAAGGAATAAGGCCCCCGCCTTATTGCGCGCCCCTTAGAATCATCATGAGCGACTGTCGCAATCTACCCTCATGACATCGTGGGTCCTCTCAAACTAGGTTATCGTTAACCTACAGTTTGAGCCACGACGGGACTACTAGTAGGTTGTGGTAGGGATGTTGTCCACACCTCTCCCTCAACATCTCTGGTAGTCGTGTGTGACCCATTTACTCCATATGTGAGTCTGGTCGGCAAGCTATCGTCAGCCTGCATCATCAACAAATCATGTCAGAACATACCCATATCATATCATCCAGTCAGATGCACTAATATCACAGTAAAACAATCAAACCCCAATGGCACACTCCCTGACTCGATCCAGAGTCCAAGGGGCTCCATCGATGCCTCTGCATCCTTAAGGTCAAAACCCTACACACTCAGTAAAACTGAGTCAATAGCACCTGTCTATGTCAAGCGGTAAAATAACATGTCATCAACCCATAACACCTCATAATCAAAATCAAAAGTTTTAAAAGCATAATAATCCAGATCACTTGGAAGCAAGTGTCCTCAAAGAATAATTTCGCTCAGTGCGCCAGAGCGGGATGTTACACTTATTAATGGTATGATAGAATTTATTAAAAACATGTTTTTTTAAATGTCTAAAATGAGAGGCATCTTAATTTTTTTATGAAATATAATATTAAAAAAAAAAAACATGCACCAAGTTGTAAATGTTTAACATGATAGCATCCTTTCCCATTCAATATTATTTTTTAATGAAAACAAGTAATTATAATTATCCAAACCAAATGAAGTAGCATCAATGCCACTTATCAATATCATGAAAAATAAGAAATAAAAAAACTATAAGATCATTGAAGCAACTAAATTTTCTTTCACAATATTAGAAAAATCTCAATGTCTCACTATTTACCCCAAATTTTACATGTGGAGTAACATGTTATTTTACACTGTTGTGTGTAATGACAACAAAGTATAATATTCCTATCCCCTATTGATTTCAATGATGTAGTTGGGCTTCCTCATGATGGTTTAAAATGGATGATATATATCCTAGCATATACAACATTAAATACTTGGTTGTTGTGGGTGCATATTGTTTCTCAAATTCCATGGCTATCTAGGCATCATGGTGAGAAAATGGAAAGTTGATTTTTCATCATGAAAGGTTGAAACAAGGCATGTAGAATATTATTGTGAATCTCTAACTTGTTGTAACTCATAAAATCTCGGAATGAAATTCCAATGTTAATTGATTTTACTTTTTAATGTGTAAATCTTTGAAACTAGGGTCCTACACAATGAATGCACATAATTTTTGTCACTTATAACTTGGTCATACAAAGTGGAAACTAAGAAAACTTTGGTTCAATGGAAATAATATGAAGAGAACTAGATCGTTTAATAGCTAGTTCACTAGACTGGAAATATTCAAATTCTTTAGATGCATAAAGATATAGCATGAGAAAGCATAAATTAAGTTAAACTAGTTCAGATGACATGACAACAAAAAATTGGTTGGCATACCTACTAAAAACATATAGGTAGGGTTGGACAATTCTTAGGAATGTGCAAAACATGAGAAATTGAGTTATGACAACTTCAACTAGACAACGAAACCAATCCCTTTGAGGTCAAAATTGCCCCAAACTAAAAATTAAGGGCTTTGGGCTTCATAAAACATAGGAAATCCTAAGATGAGTTGAATCATTCATGGAAGTTGAAGAATTGTTTTTGTCCCATGATAATTAGTTTTGCAAAATGGGAAAATAAGAGGCAACCCAACTACATCATTGAAATCAATTGGGGATAAGAATATTGTACTTTGTTGCTATTTTCGAAAGTTAGTTTAAAATACCATGTTACTACAAAATGTACAATTTGGGGTTAATGGTGAGACATTGAGATTTGTTTAATACTATTAGAGAAACTTTGTTTGCTTCTATTATCTTATTATTTTTTTGGTTTCTTATTTTTCATTATATCCATAAATGAGATTGTCCCTACATTTTGTTTGGATAACTATAATTACTTGCTTTCATTAAAAAAAATATCGAGTGAGAAAATATGATTTCATATTAAACATTTAGAGCTTGGTGTATGCTTTTTTTTTTTCATAAATAAATTAAAGTCTCTCCTCATCTTAAACATTTAAAACAACATGCCCATAGGACCTACTGGCAAGTGCCATGTAAATGGCAGGAAATATGTAAAGGAGGTCACAAGTAATCACGAGAATTCGGAGTCGAGTCTTTAATCCTTACCTTTTCACATGACCTTTCATTACTACATTTATTTATCTCAGTATAGGAGGAAAGCTATCTATAGCAGGAGGCAATCACTGTCTATTCCACCAATACAATTAAAAAAAAAAATCATCAATTTTTAATTAATTTGTTTGTTTTGCAAAACCAATTTATAAACTCATGAATACTCAATATTTTTCAATTTCCAAAAATACTTGACACCTTCCACTTTGAATTTCACTTCTTGTAATTTCTTAATAACTTTATTTTTAATTTTTAATTAACTTCTGTGTTTTCCAAAATCACTTAGTAGCCTCATGAGTCCTCAACTTTTTCTAGTTTAAAAAAAAATTGTCATCTTCCACTAGGCTTTCAATACCTTTGACTTATTATCTTTTAGTAAGCATCTTGAATATTCTTATACCAATACCCAAAGTGCATTATCCTAAGTTTTTGGCACATAGATTTAAATCTATTTTCTTCATAAAATTTAAGTGACAAAAAATAAAAACTAGGGATGCATGTGGGATAAATTGGACTAAATTTATAAAATGTCATAGTCATGTAAAACAATAGGACTTCCCGAGCGGTAACCTATCCCAGTACTACTCTAGCCTGAGCATTCTTAACTACAGAGTTCTAATGGGATCTGGTGCATTAACGCTATGTTGTAGGCATGTACATAAGACCATTAGGAAATCATTACATGGTGTCTATAATTAACAAATGAAGATGACATTACATTCTATTCCCTATAAAAAAGGTGAATATCATGGTTTATCAAAACCACAGGCTCAAAATGGTGATTCAGTGGAAAAGGTGGATGGTCACCGAGATCAATCTCGATCAATAGAGTTCAAAAACAAATACGTGGAAACATTGCACTTTATATCTAATATATGACATCACATATATTTTTTACACTTCATATTCAATATTTGACATTAATGACCTCGATAAATAAATTTCGTAATTATCTAAGATTAAAACTCCAAATTCAAATTATCTAACATTTTTTTATAAATAACACTTAAAATCTTGTATGTATTAAAATAATATTATTATTTTTTCCCCAAAATAACACTTAAAACCTTGTATGGATTAAGACAATATTTCTAATTTTACTTTCCCTAAATAAAAACACATAAAAATTCTCTTTAAAACTTAACCAATAAAATTTATTATATAAATGTGATCCTATGGCACTAACTAATAATAACTATATATAAAACCCTAAAATATGACATTAAAAAACAAATCTTAGTGTGAGGATCATAGACATTTAAACCTTGATCGACTATACTTTAATTTTTAATTTAAGAATGAAAAGTGGTGTTGTAGTGATATACTCACTGACGAACAACTTATAAATGAACAAAGAAGGACATCTAAGCTAAGTTCATATAAATATATGAAAATAAATACTTCATATATTTATATTAACACATTAACACATTTAAACCCTTTTCCCTACCATGACTATAATTTATTAAACATTAATAAAAAAAAATTAAAGTAACATCACATGTACAATATGATGTAATAAAGTTTAAATTTTGTATCAAATCTCCATATATCTTAGGTTGTATTTATTGTCCATGTTATTAACATGTTGTTTGTTTAATTGGAAAATCAAATTGCATACACCAATTTTGCATATTTTATTAATGAGCGAAGCATATATTTATACAAGGCGTTTTCCTCAACAACATAACAAACTTATGAGGAAATTTCTCAACCACACATACATAAATAAGATCTGATAGTTGGAGAAGATCTCTCACAACTAACTAGATCTAGCAAATCCAAATCAATATCTAATATAAGCATTGATTCCCCTCACTTAATGCTTACATCACAAATAATAAACATAAAACTATTTTTGGACTTGATATCTCTATGGTCTTCATCAACATTTCTACCCACTTTGAAATATCAAGGACTACGCTCTTTCTCAACCATCAACTTCGAGCTACCACTTGATCCATTTAAGATACAATTGTTTTTGACCATGAATGATGCATTTGTAGAATCGAACATAACACTCTATGAACATACTTCCATCTATGAAAATACAACAAACTATATATTTTGATAGTTATATAGGAAATTAGTCTAGATACTGAATGTATCCAGCAGTCAATCATACAACTTGACCTTTTTATTTGCATGTATACACAAAGATACCATGTAACTGTTGTTCTTGAAGCACCGAAGGACAACAAGAAACATCAGATTGTAACAAACAATAGAGATAATCAAATGAATGATATGTTCTTATGGAACCAAATAAATCAAGAACTACAAGCTTGAATTATGTCATTGTGTTTGATAATTGTTTCTTTATACTATAATTTTACAAACAAAAGAAAAAAAAAACCGTCTAGAAATAGAAACTCTTCAATCTGCACACTCCATAAAACAATGAATTCCATACACAGATCCAATTAATGAGTGCAACCTCTCTCTTAAACTCTTTCAGGACAATGATGCCTCATTTAGGCAGTGGTTCATTCCTCCAACATGGATCAACTGTTAAATGGAGCAATTTCCTCCATTACTTGTTTGACAAAATTTGATAGAGAGATAGACATCACAAATGCATAGAAAAGATAGGTAAGTTTGCATTTATTAGGTAGGTGAAGGATGGAGTGTTCTAGAGAGTTATATCTTATCTTGTATTTTGTAATTTCAGTTTTATGTGAATGTGAAGAAGAGCTCAATATCTCCATAGTTTTATTTGTTTGTATGCTCTATTCTTGTCATGGTTGCCTATGCTTGAGCTTGAACATGGTATCAAATAAGAACTAAGACTCTTCGAATATATGAGAGGAATGTGCAGGTTGTTGGAGAGCATTTTCGAGTTTGGTTGCACCACAACAGGAAGATGATCCTTTTAAAGGTCATTCTGGTGCAAATATTCGAGGAAACACACTTCACAAAATCACGTTTGTGAAGTTGGCCACCTCATGCCAGTGTACATTGAGCAACTAGGAGAAGGAGGTTTCCCCTAGAGAGTGTATAGGGTGTGACTAGGTCCCGACACTTGTGAAATTAACGTTTTTATGACTGGTCGCCTAGAGGGTGTGGACAGGAAGCAACTAGGCTGAGAAAAGTTCTAGGTTTTGTCTTTTTCGACAGACGAAAAGGTTTTTTGGTCACGATCTATGTAAAAAAGGGGGATTTGATTGTCAACAGTATATTCATGGCGTCTAGAAACAACGAGACGTTGTCAAGAGGACATATTTTAACAGGTAAAAATTATGATGTTTGGTTTATAACATTGAAAATGTTTCTTCACTCTGAAGATTGTTGGGAAGGAGTAGTTAATGGGTTCGTAGAAATAGATCCGACTGATCTACAAGAAATGAAAAATGCGTAGATAAATTCTCTCAGAGACCTTAGTAAAAAGGAAAACAAATATCTATGGCTCATCTAACAAGGATTAAAGGAATATATTTTCCCCAAATTCGTGACAACATATCATGCCAAATAGGCATGGGATACTCTTGAAATAGCCTATCAAGGGACTCACAAAGTAAAAAATGCAAAGTTCTAGACACTTAGGAAGAGTTTTGAGACTCTTCAAATGAAGGATTTATATTTTGTATATCATTTCATGACCCATGTCACGAGAATCATCAATCAAATGCTCACGCATGGAGAATACATTTAGGATGAAAAATTCATTTTGAAGGTACTCATAATCCTTCCTGATAAGTTTAATATGGTCGTGGTCCACACAGAAGAGTCAAAATACCTATCAACATTGATAGTTGAAGAAATCATGGGATCGTTGCTAACCCATGAAAGTATATTGAATCGAAATACTACAAATTTGGAGAATACATTTCAGTCTTAGGCCTGCATAAGTAGAGGCAGAGGTTGAGGGAATAAAAAAATAGGAAAACAAGGCAGAGGTCACTCTCAAACATGAGAGAGGTCAACATCATAGTTTCCAGAACATAATGAACATTCAGAGCAACCACTTAGACACTCTCACAAAAAAAGGGTGAGAGGAAGAAATTCCAATAAACCAAGGTGGACTGACAAATCAAGGTTCCAATGTTATTATTGAAATAAATTTGGTCATTATGAAAGTGAATGTAGAAAGAAGAAGGAATATATGAATAGAGGAAGAGGAAATATTACCAACACTGAAGAAGGAACATATGAATCAATGTTCTTCTCATGCCAAGTTATAGAAGAAGAAAGCAGTAGGCATGATCTCTGGTTGTTGGATAATGGTTGCAACAATCATATGACAAGTAACAAAGATTTTGTTTCTACTTTAGATAGCTCTGTCACATCTCAAATTAAATTGGGAGATGATTATCAAAATAAAGTTGTAGGCAAGGTTATAATTTATGCATTAACCAAGTAGGATGAAAGAAGGATATTCATGGTGTTTATTATGTACCTGGTCTTAGACATAATTTAATGAGTGTAGTCCATATGAATAAACATAGTTATAAGGTCATTTTTTAAGGTTCCAACTATATAATCTTGGACAAACCACCCAGTAAGAAAATTATAGCCACAATACAAATGAACAAAAATAAAATCTTCCCTTTGATATTGAGAAATGTAAGTTTGTCATAGTCATATGCCCAAAATATATCAAGCTCAGATGATACTTGGCCCTGACATCTCAGATATGGTCACTTACCATTTAAAAGTATTATTCTTTTACAGAAGAAGTCCATGGTCAAAGGTTTTCCTATTATAAATGAATAGAAAAACTCTTATGGGAGTTGTATTTTGGCCAAACACCAAAGTGATAATTTTCCCAATACTTCCTACAGAGAAAAATAACACCTTGATCTGGTGCACATCAACCTTTGTGGTCCAATGCAAACTTAGTCAATAGGAGGAAAATTTTGTTTTCTAACATTCATTGATGACTTTAGCAAGGAAGCATGGGTGCATTTTCTCAAGCACAAATCAGAGACATTTGAAAAATTCAAATAATTTGAATCTTTGAAAGAGAAACATAGTAGGAAGTACATCAAAGTAATCAGATTAAATCGAGGAGGTGAGTATGAATCCAAGGAATTTGTAACATATTGCATACAATATAGAATAAATATATATTTTACCACAAGATACACTCCACAATAGAATGGAGTAGCTGAATGGTCGAAGTATCAAACAATAATGAATATGGACAGAAGTATGCTAAATTTCAATAATTTTTCAAATGAATACTAGGGTGAAGCAGTGGCATGCTCAATTTATATTTTAAGTTTATCACCAACCAACAGTCTGAAAGATCAAGTAAGTGGTATGAAATATAACATTTCTCATTTTAAATTTTTTGGTTGTGTATCTTATTCCCACGTTCTTGAAGAGATGAGGAGAAATATTGATGATAGAATTGAAATGTGTATATTTTTGGGATAAAATGAACAATCTAAAGCATATAGGTTGGATAATCCTATTACCAAGAAGTAGATAGTAAGAAGAGATGTGAAATTCCAAGAAGATAAATCTTGGGATAGCCAAACAAGTGAAATACTTGTAGAAAATTTTCCTTCTATATAGGAAGATAAGCAGGTTGAAGTTGCAAGACAAAAAGATTCTCCACCAAGACCTCCAATATTGAAAGTGCAAGTCCAAGGAGACCAAACATAGTAGAATTATTCCTCTTCTTCTAGCAATGATTCAGATCCCACTATAGAAAACTTAAGGAACCAAAGAACAAGAATCTTGAGAGAAATTTATGAGCAGAATGATGACATGGATCAAAAAGAACACTTTTCTTTGTTTTCTTGTCAAACAATATACTTTGAAGAAGCAGTCAAGGAAGAAAATTGGGTTGATGCAATGAACGAAGAAATTGAAGCAATTGAAAAAAAACAACACATGGGATTTTATGTATCTTCCCACATGGAAAACAAGCATTGGAGTTAAATGGATGTATAAGAAAAAAATCAATGAGAAAGGAAAAGTACAAAACAACAAGGAAATACTTGTAGAAAAAGGGTTTTCTCAACAACCCGGTATTGACTATGGATAGACATTTGCTCCAGTAGCACGTTTGTATACTATTTGAGCAATTTTGGTGGTTGCAACTCAAAACAAATGGATATTCTATCAAATGGACGTTAAATCATCCTTTCTAAATGGTTTTTTAAAGGAATAAGTTTATGTGGATCAACCACTAGGATTTCAGACCACTAGGATTTCAGATCTGATGTAAATAGTACAAAGTGTACAGATTGAAGAAGGCATTGTATGATTTGAGGCAAGCTCCAAGAGCTTGTTAGAGTCGCATTGACACTTATTTTCTCAACAATGGGTTCAACATGAGCAACAATGAGCCCACTCTTTACACCAAAAGAGATCAGAGATGAAATATTTTGATAGATTGTCTCTATGTTGATGACATTATGCATACAAGAAATTTGTTGTTGAATGAATTCAAAGCAACCATGAAAAGTGAATTTGAAATGACTAATCTTGGTCTCATGAAATATTTTTTGGGAATTGAAGTTGAGAAATATGAAAAGGGAATTTTTATTTGTCAGTGAAAATATTCCTTGGATATTTTGAAAATGCTCAAAATGAACAAATGCAAGCCAACAAATACACCAATTGCAACATGTAAAAAATTAAGTAAAAAAGATGAAGGAACATAAATTGATTATACTCTGTATAAGAATATTGTAGGAAGTGTAGCATACCCAGCCACCCCCAAGTTGGGCTACGCTACTACAACATAAACATACCCATCCACCCACAGGATGGGCACGCTACCATAAAACTTACTTCTGAACTTATCTCGAATTCAAATAAATTTCTAATTAATGAAGAGGCATAAAATATTCACATGTAAATTTAAATATTCATGCTACAATATAAATAAATGAGAAATATGTCATGTATAGAAATAACCAGCAAGCATGCATATTATAGCTATGAACTTCATAGATAAATAAATACACAGTGGAATAAATACACAAGTAAATAAAACCATGATAAAGAGCACTTATCTTTCATGAAATGAATCATCAATTGGCTGTAGAGAAATGATGTTCCACCCAACCGTAGGGATTGTTGTTCCAAGTCTCAACAACAATGTCACCCCTAAGCCAGGGATATAAATCCACAAGGACGTTTCCAGAGTGTCACTCGGATTCCCAAACTAGTCAACACTTAAGCTCTCACGGGATTTTCAACACCCACAAAAATCCAAAGTATACAATCTCTCTTCTACCTAGCCTGCACAACCCAAGAGAATGGGCCCCCTTCTCTTCCACGCAGTCCCTTAGTCTGTCCATATCCTTCCAAGGCTCCACTACATCTGGTAAAGAATCTCCATGTTGGGACTCTCAGGATTCACAGCTGTAAGAAAAACTAAACACAGGCCAAAGCATCTCAGACATGCAGGAATTAATTGATGGATGAAATACACCAGTAGTCCTTACAACCAACAAAACTATGGATCCTCTCCAAAAATTCATTTTCCTTTTACAAGACAAAACACAAATGAGGAAGAACTATTGGGTGAAATAATGAGTGGAGAGAGATAAGAATGAAAGGTTTGAAACATGAACAATGAGTGACTGAGTGAAGACAACCCCCCCCCCATAAAAAATAAAAATAAAAAAAGTCTAAAGAAGGGTTTATGTATTTCTTGTAATTAAGGAACCACATGGCCTTCCCCCCAAGAATCTCACGTGGCTGTTATTATCCATTAAAACAAAATTGATTAAATAAAATATAAAATAAATAATTATCCTCTCAAGCCCCCTCTCTTATGGAATCATAGCCCCCTATAACTCTTTTCCTTGTTTGTCTAGTAGCCATTGATGTATTTATTGTTAATAATGATAAAAAAATTATATTTCTTAGGCACACTAGCCTCTTTTAATTGTTTGGGCACTCTGAACTTTCATTAACAAAATACATTATTTAATACAGGGTTCAAAACCGGGTATTACATTTCCCTCCCCCTCATTTTGGCACTGTCCTTAGTGCATATACAAAACATAAATAAAATTTTGAAATTTATTCAGAAAGTTGTGGGTACTTTGTCGTCAGCATGGGATCTTCATGCTACCAAGTATCATCCTCAAGACCGTAGCAGGCATGTTGGGATAAATATGTGCACTATTAATTCCCAACATTAAATAATCAACCGGAGCTCGTAAGCTTCAAGGTGCAAGCACAAGAAATGCAAGATTGGAGCCTAGTCTAATCTAATGTCGGAAAACCACACTTTGATGTAATAAACAAAAAAAAACAAGAAAAATAGAATTGAGATAAACTAACACCTTGGGAAGAATTCCAACGTGGGAATGCCATATCTCACAAGTTAGACCTTTAATATTTCCTTGGGTGGTTGGTGCTACAAAAAATTAAAGTGCAAGGAATCCAAAGTATGAAATGGAAACTAATTACATGAAGTAAAGTGTAGGAAATTTAAACTATGGGAAAGTCAAATCACAATGAAAACAAACCAATAATGACCAATGATTGGAGCCTAGTCTAGCCTAATCTAGAGTCGGCAAGCACACTTCAATGTAATAAACAAAAAAAAAAACAAGAAAAATAAATTCAAGAGATAAACTAACACCTTAGGAAGAATCCCATCACGGGGAGCCATATCTCACAAGTTAGACCTTTAATATTTCCTTGGGTGGTTGGTGCTACAAAAAATTAAAGTGCAAGGAATCCAAAGCTATGGGAAATAAAACCAAGTACATGAAGTAAAGTGTAGGAAATTTAAACTATGGGAAAGTCAAATCACAATGAAAACAAACCAATAATGACCAATTAGAAAAATTAATCTAAAATTATATCTCAAGAATAATTCTTCAAATGGTTACAAGTGTTAACAATAATAAGAGTGGACTCTACAAAAAATGCATGAAAGAATAATGGATATCTGATTAATGACAAGATTGGACAATGAGAAATGCACTCTTTTATGTTCACTAGAATTGTGGATTTGACAATTTCTCATAAACAGTAAAAGAAATTAGAGTGTAAGAAGATGGTATAATGGTATTAGAACAATTCCTCGTATACTGTGTTATCGGATTTTCAAGCATAACTTTACAAATGAATGTCAATCAATGGAATGTTAATGAGACACTTCAATTTCCAATTTCTTAATTATTCAAATATGGGCACAATTGGTCAAAGGACATTTGTATTTTTAATGGAATGTTTAGTATGAAGAAATCAATTTCTTATACATGCATAAAGATGTATTAAAACAAAATGATGGAAGAACCTAAGAAATCAATTTTGATGAATGTACATGATAAATTATTATTTATTCCTTATGAAAGCAGTGAAAAAACAGCTTTATGTATGAAATGTTTGTTTTGTTTTGTTTTTAGAAACACACATAAAAGACAATCTAAAAACTAATGAAATCGTTTTCAACTAGCATAAATTTGACTAGCGGTAAAGAGGGTGCAAACTAGGTGAATTTATGATGTGATCTAAGGGATGAAAGCATGGCTAAGAGGGGTGAAATCATAGTGGGGTAAAGAAATTGTGATGAAATTGCAATGAATCTGATAGGGATTGTGATTGTGTTTTAAAAGGAGATTTAGAAAATTAAAAGTATGCAATAGTGATATTAAAACCTGATTTATGTGCATACTATTTTCATGGTTTGGGGTGATTTAATATGTTTATAATCTATAACCTGTTTGCACAATGGATTGAATTGTTTGTTATAAGTTCTATTAATTGAAATAACATGTTTATGATGGAATGAGAAGGTAATGTTAAATGCAATTCCAAAAACAAAACACTATTACACCAACTGAAGAATCGTTCCTAAGTATGTGCTAATTTGAATATACTAAATTGAAACTAAACTTGCAACTCTAAAAATATTGAATGCAGATCAACAAGATTTTAAATAACAACTAAACTGGAAATAAAATTTAAACAAAAATAAACACAAGCACTCTAATCTATGAGAGTAAAAGAGGGTAGCAGGGTATTACTCAGAATGAGGGGCCCTTACCATGTTGGATAACCCTTCTTAAGATACCATCATCTCAAGTGAATAAGATGCACARTGAATCAACAATAATTAATTCTCCATTTTGATCAAAGACTATGTTTACAAAATCAACTCTCTCATGCTTGTTCTTTACAAAGAATCAATTACAAAGGATGATAATGATAATGATGGATACCATTATCATCCCCATCAATCTCTTATTTGTACATGAAATCCATGGAGGAATGGATAAAACCGAATTCCTAAACTCAGAAAACATTTTTTACAATTTTAGGATAAATCTAAAAAAATCTAGATTTTTCATCAATTTGGGCAGATTTGAGTTAGAGATCCACCCATATCTTCCAAAAAAATTCAAATTTTGAAAAAGGGTCATATCAATACTCAATTTTCTAAATTCTAGACAAAACCCATATCATAGAATCTCTAGATCTTATACCATGTGCATGGAAATCGAGGCACACGTTTACACTTTGAGATTTTTACTATTTTTTGCATAATCATTCCCCCTGCATTGGAGGTCCACATCTATGATCTGGGTGAATTTTGGCTCATATGTTCACATGTTGATGTCGCTCTCGACAAAACCCATGTCCCCGATTTTCCTCGAGAAGCATTCCAAATTTTCGAACTATATCTGGTATCACATGCTTGTAGGATGTTTGTACCAGATGAGCCCATGTGAAAAATAAACAATGGTACTAGATGAATGCAACGTTGGTTGTGGAGCCTGATTATCTTCTTGATTTAAAGGGTTTTTTTTTCCAGCCATGTTTATATCCCATGAAGACTTTACACCTCGAAAGAATGTACACTCCTCCACGTTGGGGCAAGCGGGCCCTCGGTGGGGCTTCTGGGGCGAAGCCCCCGAAGGAAAGACTTCCTTGAAAATGTATATTTTAATTTCATAGTAATTATGGACCGTTCATTATAGGGTCTTAGATATGATGGTAGAAGTTATGTTAAGGTTTTTTTCCCTAGAAGGAAACCCTCTTTTATGAGGGAAATGTATTGCGACTATATATCATTGTGAATATTGTATTCTGAGTGAGGAGACTATGAAAGAGAAGGGGAAGTTACATTTGGATTTTTTGTAGGTTGTATCCCTTTTTTTGCTGGATAATAATAAAGGAAGGACCTGACAATTTCTCTAATGGACATAGCCCACACTCAGTGAACCACATATATCTGTGTATCTTTTGTGTTTTATTTACACATTTGTTTTATTTTATTGCTCCACGATCCTGTTTTTCTAACAACTGGTATCAGAGAGAAAGGTAAATCATAGGAAAACATGGTTCTTGGTTCGAGTGGGAGCAATGGTGGAGGATGGAAAGTTTAGGTCGAGAAATTTAATGACCAAAACTACAAGTTATGGAAGATGAAAATGGAAGATTATTTATATCAGAAGGATCTATTCCTACCATTGGGTGGAATAGAAAAAAATTCGATGAACATGAAGGAAGAAGAATGGGAGTTTCTTGAAAGAAAGGCATTAGGAACAATACGGATGAGCCTAACAACGTCGGTGGATTTGAATATTTCGGAAGAAAATACAACGAAGGAGCTTATGGATGCATTGGCTACAATATATGAAAATCCCTCAACATTCAATACTGTATTTCTAATGAAGATATTATTTAATATGAATATGTTGAAAGGTGGGTTTGTTGCAGTTCATTTAAATGAATTTAATACAGTTACTAATAAGCTAAGTTCTATGAAAGTGGACTTTGATGATGAGGTCAGGGCTCTTCTAATATTGTGCTCATTGCTAGAAAGTTAGAACAGTTTGGTCATGGCTGTAAGTAACTCTGTCTATGGTTCAAACACTTTAAATTTGATGATGTTGTTGGTGTTATCCTTAGCAAGGAAATGCGATGAAAAGCACAAGTGAGACATCAGGTAATGCATTGAACATGGAGAACATGGGAAGACAAAATGATAGAGGAAAGGGCTCAGGGAACCGTGGGAATTCTAGGAAGGGCATATCCAAATTCAGACTTGGAAATATAGAGTGTTGGAATTGTGGGAAGAAAGGACATCTGAAGAAAGACTGTAGAGCTCCAAATAAAAAAAGAGATGGACAACAACAATAAAAAATCAGGAAGCAAATGTAACAGGTGATGTGTTACAAGATGATTTGATTCTTTCTGTAGATAATATTTCTGAGTCTTGGGTAGTAGATTYAGGGGATTCATTTCATTCCACACCCCATAGGAAACATTTTATAGATTATGTTCAAGATTATTTTGGACATGTTCATTTGGGTGATGATGCACCAGGAAAAATTGTTGGAATGGGAAAGGTAAAAATAAAGCAAAGGAATGGAAACCAATGGTTTTTTAAAGAGGTAAGACATGTTCCAGATCTAAGGAAAAATCTAATTTCAACAGGGCAATTGGTAGGAAAAATCTAATGTTCCATATTTATAGATAATATGTGGAAGGTCACCAAAGGATCACTGGTGATAGAAAACGGAGAGAATGTAGGTACATTGTATTTATGTACTAGTAATACTGACTCTTCTATATATTTATCTTCTTGAGGAATCGATACAACACGGTGGCATCATAGACTTGGAAACATGAGTGAGAAGGGGATGCATATACTTCACAAAATAAATTTATTTTCAGATCTTAAACAAATTGATTTGGATTTATGTGAGAATTGTGTTTATGGAAAACATAAGAGAGTCAAATTTCTCAAAGTCAGAAAATAAAAGAAGAATAAAAGGTTAGATCTTGTGCATACAGATGTATGGGGACCATCTCAGGTATCATCTCTTGGTATATCTTGTTATTATGTTACTTTTATTGATGATGCAACTAGAAAAAGTTGGGTTTATTGCATTCAACAAAAATCTGATGTTTTCGATAATTTTAAGAAATGAAAATCTTTGGTTAAGAATGAGACAGGAAAAAGGTTGAAGTGTCTTAGATCAGACAATGGATGTGAATATTGTAGAAAGAAATTTGAAGATTATTGTTCATACCATGGGATTCATAGAGAGAATGCAGTTTTAGGAACACCACAAGAAAATGGTGTGTCAGAAAGGATGAACAATACAATCATGGAGCGTGTAAGGAGTATGAGATTTCATGTTGGTTTTCCCTTATAGTTTTGGGCAGATGTTGTAGATATTTTTGTTTAATTAATAAATAGAGGACCTCCAAGTTCTTTGGATGGTGGAATTCCATAGGAGGAATGGACAGGTAAAAAGGTAAACTATTCTTTTTTGAAGACTTTCAGTTGTGAAGCATTTGTCCATATTGATAAAGAAAATAGAACAGATCTTGAGGAAAAATCCAAGAAGTGTACCTTTATTGGATATAGTGTTAATGATTTTTGTTATCACTTATGGGATCTACGAAATTCAAAAAATCATTAGGAGTAGGGATTTCATATCAATGAGGAGTTCATGTACAAATATCAGTTGCAGGGAAAGAT
Organism: Picea sitchensis; assembly: GCA_010110895.2. Classification (NCBI taxonomy): domain Eukaryota; kingdom Viridiplantae; phylum Streptophyta; class Pinopsida; order Pinales; family Pinaceae; genus Picea; species Picea sitchensis. The sequence goes on from SNQJ01S0015763.1 coordinate 24,456, forward strand.
ACAAGAAAATAAAACCCAGAATACACAATGCTTGATGAGATCATTGAAAAAGAAATTCCAAAGGAACCAAAGAATCAAAATGTACAACAACATGAGGAATATGTACCTCAAACTCTTGCAAGTGTTGTTAGAATATATACCAGGTTAAGTAGACCCCATGAATGATACTCTCCTTCATTGTATTATTTATTGTTGACTGATTCCAGTGAACCGGAATGTTATGAAGAGGAAATCCACGTAGACACCAAAAATAAGTGAGAGCAAGGAATGAAATAGAAAATGGATTCATTGCTAAATAAAAAGACTTGGGACTTGGTTCAGTTTCCTGCAGGAAAAAGAGCATTGCAGAATAAATGGGTTTACAAGTTGAAGGAAAAAGATGGAGGAAAAAAAGTGGTACAAGGCTAGACTTGTTGTAAAGGGGTTTGCCCAAAAGAAAGGTATACATTTTAATGAAATTTTTTCTACTTTTGTTAAAATGACTTTAATTAGGACTATTTTAAGTCTTTTCGTAGTAGAATATTTGCATCTTTAGCAATTAGATGTAAAAACAACTTTTCTCCATGGGGATTTGGAGGAAGAGATTTATATGTAGAAACCACAGGGGTATGAGGTCAAAGGGAAGGATAATTTGGTATGCACATTGAAGAAGAGCTTGTATGGCCTAAAGAAAGCTCCAAGGAAATGGTATTTGAAGTTTGACAGGTTTATGATAGAACAAGCTTATAGTAGATGTCATTTTGACCACTGTGTTTATTTTAAAAAGATAGAAAATGGAAGCTATATTATCTTTCTATTGTATGTAGATGCCATGCTTGTTGCAGGGTCTAATATGCAGGATATAAATGTGCTCAAGAATAAATTATCTAATTCATTTACGATGAACTATTTGGGTGTTGCAAAAAAATTAATTGGTATGAGAATAAAAAGAGACAGACAAAATTGAAAATTGACATTGTCTCGGGGTGAGTACATAGAGAAGGTGTTGGAAAGGTTTAGAATGAAAAATGAAAAACTAGTTAGTACACATTTGGCCATCCATTTCAAATTAACTAAGGAAGTGTGTCCCAAGACATAAGAGGAGATAGAACACATGTCTACGGTCCCTTATTCATCTACAGTTGGCAGCTTGATGTATGTGATGGTTTGCACAAGACTAGATATTGCACATGCAGTGGGAGTTTTGAGAAAGTATATGAACAATCCAGGTAAAGAAAATTGGGAGGAAGTAAAGTGGATTCATAGGTATTTGAGAGATATTGCTAATCATGCATTATGTTTTGAAGGTTCAGACATTGTTCTACAGGGATATGTTGATTCAGATATGGCATGTGATAAAGATAGCAGGAGGAGCACCATAGGGTATGTTTTCATTGTAGGTGGAACAACAGTAGGTTAGATTTTGAAATTGAAAAAGGTTGTTGCACTTTCAATGACAGAGGAAGAGTATGTTGCTTCTCCAGAGGCTAGTAAAGAAATTATTTGGTTACAGAGGTTTATAGAGGAATTGAGAAAGAAGCAGGAGAATATAAGGTTGTACTATGCCACTGAGAGTGCCATTCATCTTGCAAAGAACTCAACCTTCCATTCGAAGACTAAGAATATACAAATCAGGTACCATTTCATACGATTTTTCTTGGAAGATGGACATTTGAAGTTGGAAAAGATACACACTAGCCAAAATCCTTCATACATGTTAGCAAAGGGAGTAACCAGGGAGAAACCGATTTCCTGCTCAGTTTTAGTTGGTCTTCAAACATGAATACGAAGATGAGAAATTTTCCAGGTCTAATAAGGATCATATTCCAACATATACAACAAGGATCGAGTTGTTGAGATCAATCTCCAAGTGGAATATTGTTGGTTATGGAGCCTGATTATCTTCCTGATTCAGAGGTTTTTTTTTATTTTTCAGCCATGTTTATACCCAATAAAGACTTTAAACCCTGAAATAATGTACACTCCTCCACGTTGGGGCAAGCAGGCCTCTAGTAGGGGTTCGGAGGAGAAGCCCCTGAAGGAAAAATTGCATTGTAAATGTATATTGTAATTTCATAGTAAATTTGGACCGTTCATTATAAGGTCACAAATTTGACAGTAGAAGTTATGTTAGGTTTTTTTTCCCTAGAAGGAAACCCTATTTTATTAGGGAAATGTGTTGCAGCTATGTATCATTGTGAATATTGTATTATGAGTGAGGAGACTCTGAGAGAAAAAAGAGGAAGTTACAATGGGTGTGATGTAGGTTGTATCCCTTCTTTTGTTGGATAATAAAATAGGAAGGACCTGGAAATTTCTCTGGTGGATGTATTGTACACTGTGTGAACCATGTATATATGTGTCTCTATTGTATTGTGTATCTTCTGTGCTTTATTTACACATTTGTTTTATTTTATTTCTTCGCGGTCCTATTTTTCTAACATGCAGGTAAGAGAATAACGTAGGTACCAGATGACTTGGATTGTGATTATCGGGTGATCACAGGTACTATATGACTGTAGAACCTTCTGGTACCAGATGACTTGGAGTGTGAGTACCAGATTACCTTGAGTGTCGTCTTAGAACCCTGTCATAATACAATTTCCACAAAAGGGCTATTATATGGAATAAATCACATAGATAACTATTCTAACTATCAATAAACCACGGAAATGATAGGTTAAACGTGTATTACCTCATATACACCAAGAGATAGTCATATGAGTGTATCATTGAGAAAAATGAATGGATTAATAATAGTTTTAGGAAACATATTCAATATAGGTCGCAAAAGTAAGGTGTTTTTGGATGTAAAAAATGAGACCCAACATTTCCCCCATTCCTTATCCATTGCATGTCCTCATGCAACAATGACCTTCAAAATTTCAAAATCCCAACTGAGCGGTCTCACCATCATAATTTTTTTTTTTGCAAAGTCCTTGGGACATTTCATCATGGTGCCCTCAAAATTGTTCTAGAAAGGAGTATCGATCCATCCCTTTCAAACTTTTCTTTTCATTTCATGTATTCCTTCATATCTCGAAACACCATAAAAACAAGTTCATGGTGATCAACCCCATGCCCGTCTTGAAAGAAACTCTTAATTTTAACGCAATGAACCAGATTTTATAGAGAGGAGGGTTTGGTACCAGAACAGAGTAATAGACCTGAGCAGAGTAATGAGCCCAAGTAGAAAAGGTGGTATAATGACAAGGGTTTGTTAATGATATAACATTTATAATGATGCTCATCTGAATGACAACGCCACTCAAAGGAGCGTCTTTTGTAATAATGTTAAATTATGGTTATGATATGAACAGGTTCATACAAAATGATATGCTTGGATATGTGGATTCATGCGTAATATATTATAGTCATTATTGATTTGACATTAAGTCTTATCCAATCTGTTGTGGAAAATAGTTAGGAGAAAGGGTTGGATGTGACTCTAGTATTTGGCTAAGAGATTTCACAAATGAATTTTAACTCATAGGTCTTTTAGCTATATTATCTTTAAAATAAAAGTGATATAGTTGTAGTCTAGATCCCATTTGAAGAAAGGAACACATAAAATAATATATCCCAAGATGATTAACTCATCTTTTATCCAAGTTTATAGAGATATAGCTATTATTGCTTAGGCAGGGTGAATTGCACATATTGAGTGTCCCACTTTCATGCAAACCTATTCATTTAAAATATATAACCCTAATGTGGATACTGGAAGGTTATTAAGAACATCATCCAAGAGATATAAAGTTCATATCCTAGCGTTGATTTTATAATGATTGCTTCAGAATGAGACCCATGGGTTTTTCCTTTAGTTTTAGATGTGCCTATTTATGGTTGTCAACTCCCTTTACCTAGCATAGCCCCACTTCTAGCAAGCATGTTCAATAGCCCGACAGGTTTACCTTAGTACCATACAAGAATGACCCCGGTGCCAGTAGGTCTATTCAGTATCTAGACAATTTTACTTGTACTTCTTAATACTTCCTTTTATTATACTACTCAAAAGATTTAGAATTATGTATATTGTTCATTTACAACTTTAGTGTATAAGGAAGGAAGATGGTACAAGATTGTAAATTAGATTTATTAGGCATATAATTGATTATTTGTATTTAGACCAAGGGTGACATCATCCATGTTATCCTTAAATCTCAGCTATTAAATGTATAATGGAACATCTCAGATAATGACTAAGAGGTCCCTCTAGTTAATCTTGTTGGGATTCTCATGAAATTCTATTGAGGTTTTATAGGAGTGGTCCACCACATGAAATTTTTCATTAATAATGTCCAAGAGAAGCTTGTAAGAGAAACTTGGATAAGAGCTTGTTGAATCAACTAGGTTAGTATTAGATGTGATGGTGTCACCATTTTTCAATAGATGTTTCAATTATTAATCACTTTTTCAGAAGGATGAAGTAATAAGGAAGACACACCCATGATCATATAGAGATGAATGTGAAAATGTTTCTTTAAAGGGTAACAAAGATGATACATTAGGGGTGAGTGTAACAATGTAGAAGGAAGGTGTACATAAAAGTAAATAATAGTTCAACACAAGACTTAAATGATTCCTTGATAGAAAGAACAAGACAATATTGGCTCATACCTCCAATTACCTGAAGTGGAAATAGTGTCAAGTACAAGTCAATGATCATATTATTGTGGTACCAATGCCATATTATTAAATAGTATCGGACAAGTAGTTGCAGTACCAGAACATGAGAGTACTGAAACAATTCTTTATGATCTTCAAAATGGAATTTGCAGACCTCACAATGTGACTGGAATACTCTAAGTTTCAGGTTGTATAAAATGTTTACAATCACTTCTCAACAGTATTGGTACTAGATCAGAATGTACGGGCTAAATTTTTTTATGGGTATCGAAATAACCTTATGTGTATTATGGGATGCAACAAAGCTATGTAAAATATGATGGATGAAATTGAGAACTACTTGGTACTGAAACTTGTGAAGACATTTAGTACTAGTACCATAATTCTATAGGTAAATAATGCAGAAATTTGGTGCTGGTACCAGAATTCTATTGGTAACTAATGCATAAATTTGGTACCGGTACCAGAATTCTGGAAATCACTATCATATTCCAGCACTGAACATGTTGATTTGAACTTGCTCACATAAGTTGACAAATAATCTAAAGGTCCCAACAATCACTCCCCCATGCCTAAGGTTTTGCATTCCCTCATGCACACAATATGAGATGCTAAAAATAAGGAGAGTTGTTGAGAGGGATGTGAACAACTGTTAAAAAAAAACCAATAGAACTAATTAAAACTAGATTTTTATTGATGCTTACAAATATAAAATTTGGGGAAAATGTCAAAAGTTGAACAATGCATACATTATTCATGATTTATTTGACCAAATATTATTAGCTATGAATAAAAGAGTCTGGAATTAGCATTCAGTTTCAATTTCTATTAAAAATATCACGTAATCTATCATCCTTGTGAAATAGTGGTCTTAAAATAGATAAGTAATGATAAAGCACAAATGCATCTTTTTTTTAACAACATAAGGAAAAAGAAGAAATTTGAGGAAATAGGTCATGAAATACTCCCTTAAGTGTTCCCTTTCATTTAAAATGATGTGTTCTCCGCTTTTGAAAATACCCTTCTAGTATTATGTGTGCATTCATAGGATGAAGATATTACCTTCTCATAAAATTCCAAACAAAATTATCATAACTTTTAGAAAGAAATCTAATAGAGGAACAAAAGATCTTAAATTGTTTTCTTTGTTAAATTTTGACATTCCCATTTATGAAAAGTATGAAAGATAGGTTGCATTTCACTTATATGAAACATGTATTTATTTATTTACTATCCTACTCTAATTGAACAAAATGAAATGTCCTTCAAGTATAAGAATACTTCCAACGAAGCCATGTGCGTAACAGGGTTAGAAATATATTCATAATCGATTTTAAAAGATAATTTTAATGGATATCAGAGTATGAAGAACCAACTTCTTTGATGATGAGATCAAACAATAATGAAAAGTAAAAGAGTAGTGTGACCTGATAACTAATTGGAACCATCTTTCAATAGGATCACAATATTCTTGTTTCCCTTCTTTGTTTAGGTCACACAACATGTCCTCCTTTTCCATGCTACACAAAGTATCTTCTTCAAGATGATTGGTATTTGGAGTACATACCAGATCTACTAAGATGCATGCTAAGAACTCATCAATCTCATGTTCCAATGGTTTCTCTCCATTGAATTCTATCTATGATTATTTAGTCTCTGCAAAAAATTGACAAGAGGAATCTGAAGGGACTTCTAAATCTTCTTGTGGAGAGACAAATAAATTCTTGACTGCTGTCAAGATATGCTCTTCCAAAGAGGTGGATATCCCAACTATTGCTAGAATGTGAGAAAGTTGTTGGAGGAAAATTATTCAAGCTCTTGATCCTCCGTGAGTTACTCTAGCTGGTTGATGATCCTTGTCTCGCAACACAAATTAGTACTTGGAGGTTCTTACAACACCCCAAAAATGATTTATCATCAAAGATATGAATTTTAAAACTAAAAACTATTGCAAAAATAAAACACACCAAACTTGAACTCCTTGTGATACTGAGACCCTACTATCACCAAGTTATCAGTTCGCACAAGTGAGCTCATCATAAATAAAACTAAATTTTCATAAACAAAAACATACTTTTGCATAAAAGAAGGAAAAACACACTTGCATTAAAAGAGAAACACTTCTGCATGAAAGGGAGAGGACAAACTAACTTTGGAGAAATCCCACTAAAGTGGATGTATGGGCTCTTCCCTCACATCTTACCCTATTCTCTCCACCCTTAGTTCATCCATGTAATTTAACATGAAAATTGCCTACCTATACTTCTAATCCCTTTAGCACGTCCCCGACAACGACGCCAAATATGTTGGGATAAATATATGCACTATTAATTCCCAACACTAAATTATCAACCAAGGATCATAAGTTACAAGGTACAAGCATATGAAATGCAGGTTTGGATCCTAGTCTAGCCTAATATAGAGTCAGCAAGCACACTTCAATGCAATAAAAGAAACAAGAAAAAGGAAAATGAAATTCAAGAGATAAACTAGCACCTTAGGAAGAAGCCCATCACGGGGAGGCCATATCTCACAAGTTAGACCTTTAAGCTTTCCTTGGTGGTTGTAGCTATGAAAAATTAAAGTGCAAGGAATCCAAAGGTATGGGAAATAAAACCAAGTACAAAAGTAAAGTGCAGGAAATTTAAACTACGGGAAATCCAAATCACAATGAAGGAAAACTAATAATGACTAATAAGAGAAATTAATCTAAAAGTAGATCTCAAGAACAATTCTTCAAATGGTTACTAGAGTTAACAATAATAAGAGTGGAATCTACATAAAATGCATGAAAGAATAATCGATATCTGATTAAGGACAAGATTGGACAATGAGAAATTCACTCTTTTATGTTCACTCAAATTGCGGATTTGACAATTTCTCATAAACAGTAAAAGAAATGACAGTGTAAGAAGATGGTGTAATGGTATTAGAACAATCACTTTTATATTGTGTTATTGTATTTCCAAGCATACTTTTACAAATAAATGTCAATGAATGGAATGGTAATGAGACACTTCAATATCCATTCTCTTAATTATTCAAATCTGGGCGTAATTGGTTAAAGGACATTTCTATTTTTAATGGATTGTTGAGTATTAAGAAATAAATTTCTTATGCATGCATAAAGATGTATTAAAAAAATACAATGGGAGAACCTAAGAAATCCGTTTTGATGAATGCACATGCTTAATTCTTATTTATTCTGTATAAAAAAAATGAAAACACAACTTTATGTATGAAAGGTTTGTTTTGTTTTAATTTTAGAAACACACATAAAAGACAATCTAAAAACTAATGAAATCGTTGTTAACTAGCATAAATTTGACCAACACTAAAGAGGGTGCAAACTAGGTGAACTTATGATGTGATATGAGGGATGAAAGCATGGCTAATAGACTGGGTGAAATCACAGTGGGTTAAAGGCATTGTGATGAAATTGCAATGAATCTGATAGGGGGTGTGACTGTGTTTTAAAAGGATATTTAGAAAATTAAAAGTATGCAACAATGATATTAAAACTTGATTTATGTGCACACTATTGTCACGGTTTGAGGTGATTTAATATATGTATACTCTATAATCATTTTGCACAATGGATTGAATTGTTGGTTATAAGTTCTAGTAATTGAAAGAACATGTTTATGGTGGAATGAGAAAGCAATGTTAAATTCAATTAGAGAAACAAAACATTATTACAAAAAATGAAGAATCATTCCTAAGTATGTGCTAATCTGAATGTACTAAATTGAAACTGAAGTTGAAACTCTACAAAAATTGAATGCACATCAACAAGATTTTAAATAACATCTAAACTAGAAATGAAATTTAAACAAAAAAAAAACAAGCACTCTAATCTATGAGAATAAAAGAATGTAGTAGGCTATTAATCATAATAAGGGGCCCTTCCCATGCTAAATAACCTTGATTAAAATACCATCAGCTCAAGTGAAGAAGATGCACAATGAATCAACAATGGTCAATTCTCCATTTTGATCAAAGACCGTGTTTACAAAATCAACTCTCTCATGCTTGTTCTTTACAAAGAATCAATTAAAAAGGATGATAATTATAATGATGGCTAACCTTCTCATCCCCATAAGGATATTATTTATACATCAAATCCATGGAGGAATCGATAAAACCAAATTCCCAAACTCAGAAAACAATTTTTACAATTTTAGGATAGATCTAAAAAATATGGTTTTTTCATCAACTTGGGAAGATTTGAGTTAGAGATCCACCCATATCTTCCATAAAAAATTTAATTTTGAAAAACAACTGTGTTTTATTGAATTTTCCACATTCTAGACAAAACCCATATCATAGAATTTCTAGATCAGATATCATATGCATGAAAATCGAGGTGCAAGTTGGTAGTTTGAGATTTTTACTATTTTTTGCACAATCATTACCCCTGAGTTGGAGGTACATACGTGCGAGTTGGGTGAATTTCGATGCACTTTTTTTCATGTGGATGTCGCTCTAGAGAAAACCCATGTCCTTGATTTGCCTCTAGAAGCATTCCAAATTTTTGAACTATATTTGGTACCAAATCCTTGTAGGATGTTGGTAACAGATGAGCATAGGTGACAAATAAATACTGCTACCAAATGAATGCAAGTAATGGAGGAGAGTAGGTACCAGATGACTGTAGAATTAACTTCTTGTACCATATCATTTGGAGTGTGAGTACCGATAAGCATAGGTACCGGATGGATGTAGAACCTTCTGGAATAGAATGACTTGGAGTGTGAGTACCGAATGACCTTGAGTGTTGTCCTAGAACCCTGTCTTAATATGATTTCCACAAAAATTCTATTAGATGGAATAAAATGCGTAGATAACCATTCTAACTATCAATAAACCATGAAAATCATAGGTTAAATGTTTATTACCTCATGTACACCAAGAGATAGCCAAATGAGTGTATCGTTGAGAAAA
>SNQJ01S0015763.1:52836-70145 GCA_010110895.2 Picea sitchensis
ATTGAGGTATATTGCAGGTACACCAGATTATGGAATATGGTGTTCTACTTCAGAAGATGATTCACTTGTTGGATATACAGATAGTGATTTTGTAGGTAGTATTATTGATGGGAAAAGTTCTTCTAGGTATGCATTTTGTTTTGGTACATGCTTGATTTCATGGGCTTCTAAGAAGAAACCCATCATGACAATTTCTTCAGCAGAAGTAGAGTATGTGGAAGAAACTTCAGTAGCATGTCATGCAATTTGGTTGAGAAGGATCCTTAGTGATATAGAGCATGAATAAAATGATTCAACTCCTATATTTTTTGAAAGCAGTTCAACAATTGCATTATCTAAGAATTATGTGTTTCACATCAAGGATAAACACATTCATACTCACTATCATTTCATTCGCAAGATTTTCAATGATGGTAGCATTATTCTACAATTTTTCGGTTCAAAAGAACAATTAGCAGATATATTCATCAAGACATTGGGAAGAAATACTTTTGAATTTCAGAGAGAACACTTAAGAATAGTTTGTGTTGATTTTTGTAATCGCTGAAATTAAAGGGGAGTGTTAAATGGAGTAGTTTCCTCCATTACGTTTTTAAAAAAATATGATAGAGGATAGGAATCATAAATCCAAGAAAAGATAGTTAAGTCTTCATTTATTAGGTAGGGGAAGGATGGAGTGTTCTAGAGAGTTATCTCTTATCATGTATTTTGTAATTTCAATTTTATGTGAATGTGAAGAAGAGCTCAATAGATCTATAGTTTTCTTTGTGTGTCTATAGTCCTTTTTTGTCATGGTTGCCTCTTCTTGATATTTAACATAGATAATTGCAATCTCTCTTTAATGCAAAGGGGTGTCAACTACCAAACAAAAAAATAACTGATATCTTTCACACTGGCAAACATACCTCAAGCTCTTCGACTTCTCTCTCTCTGTCGACAATGGAAGCGTGATTTTACTATTTCCACGTGAATCCATCCACCATAATAATCCCTTCATGACATGCTAATTGATATTCCTAAACAATATCTAATTATAATCCTTGATAGGCACAATTACCCAGATCCAAAATCCTGGAAACCACATCTGCAATGCTTGGAAGCCCACTCCTTATCACTCCTTATTGAAATATGTGCACATATATTTACAAATCCTACAATCTATATGAATTGTTGCAAGCCATTTCTACATACAGGGTGTGACACGCTCCACTTTCATTGGAAGAAATTGGGATCCTTATTCACACRTCTGAAAAAACATAGATTGGCCCTCTGCCTCACGACTTCTCCTTAGCAGAAGCACTAATGCARGAGCATCGTCAGCGAGCACGCGTGGTAGGAAAACTCAACATTCGGGAATCATTTCAGAATCTTAAAACACTGGAACTTATTGGGAATCATTTGGAGTTGATTGACAAACAGAAGAAGATCAAACACTTGGAAGCCGAATGATCACGAGTGATCTGGGATTTTCACTCCTATTCTTGAATGTAACTGAACTTAGGTAGTATTTAGGTTTTAGTTGTTTGGAGTATACAAGTAGTCGGGGGGGACCTTAAGGACCCTCTGAGATAAATAGAGGTTTTGTATGCCCAAATGTGGTTGTTGCAAGTTAGTAGGAAATTTCAAAGTTTTTAGTTGTTTTTTAATTATAGTTGTAGCCAAATTACTTTGAATGAATATAACAAAGGAAAATTGATCCAAATGCATGGTGTTGTTATTGTTTGCAATTCCCTGTTATTTTTTTTTTCATGAATGAATGAATCCCATTACGAACATGTGTAGTTTTGAAATGTTTTCGTAAATTTCAATCATTTCTCTTCATTTGAGCCTGTGCAAGGTGTGCAAACAGTCCGCAAGGAGTGCATTGAAAGAGTCTATTTTGACTCATAAGCTCAGAAGAGATAGCGTAAGTTTCCTTGGCAAGGAGCGCAAATTGATTGTTGAAAGGCGTGCACATTCATCCACAAGAAACCAATTCTTGTGTAAGAATCTGCTACAAGGAGTGCACAAATCCAAAATTTGGCTAACTGCCAAACTGACTCCGTATAAAGTGAAAGGAGAAGAAGGCGAGAAGAATTTATTTTCAAGAAATCCTTTGATCTGAGTTTATCGAAATCCATGAAACGCAAGGAGTGCGTGGGAAGTCGAAATATTCATGAATATCAAGCTCATGAGAGATAACATTTTTTAGAAGTTTAGTCGAGGTCTAAGAGACAGACTCGTAGGAGGCAAAAAGGTCGAGACCTCTCAACACTTAGAAAATATTCTAAGTCAGAGAGAGATCAAAGGCTCGGGAGAGAGGGTGACAATGGTCATTCGATCACATTGCAGGGGACCAACAACCGTTTGATTGAAGCAAGGTGCACGAGCCTTAATTCTTTGCACACGCAGGATAGAGAAATTACCAAAGTTATGAAGTCCTAAAGTAATTTGGGGCCATTCATCATCAAGGAGGACAGGTGGTGTAATATCCACAACTCTGGAAGTTTGTGGCTCAAAATGAGGTGAAGTAGATGAAGTGATTTGAGGTCGTTCATCACTAGGAGGATAATTTGGCTCGTTGATCGCTAGGAGATACGAGTCAACAAAACATGAGTTCAGGAGGGAGAAAAGTTTGAGATTTGAAATCCCCAAAGCTCAGAGAGCCAGAGAGCCTAAATAAACGTCGATCGTCGGATAATCCGAAGTAGATATCAGTCGTTAGATCATTCGAAGAAGATATCAAGCATCATATTGCCTGAAGGGAATATGGACCGTCTGATCCAGAAGAGATGTGGCATAAATCTGTGGACTCCGGGAAAGTCCCGAAGTAATTGTTAGCCACTAAATAAAGGGAGACGTGGCATAAATATGTGGATTTCAGGTAAGGACCCGAAGTAAGCCTCAACTGTCTGATTCAAGTGGACACGAGGAAAAAATCCACATACTTTGAGGGGAAGTGAAATTTGAGACTTGAGAATTCTGAAGCTCGGAGACGCGAAGGGATCACAACCATTGATCTGAGAGGGACACGCGTCAGTGGATTGTCATCTCTGGAAAAAAGTGATTAGAGGTAAAGTTGATATTTGAGATCTCTAGAGTCCGTAGTCCCGAAGCAATCAGAGTCATCGATATGGGAGAGGGGGATCTGAACCATTGGAGGTAGATCTCTATCGTCCATTTAGAAGAATCATCAAGATCGTAAGATCGACGGTCACCTTTCATTGCGGGGATAGAAGGTGCTCGAGATTTTGAAGTTGAGGGTGGGTCACAATCAAGACCACAGGTTTTTAGAAAGGACACGTGGAAGATCAAGGTGAATTGTGGGGCAGAATGTAGTTTGGTTCCAAACCACCTTTGGGCATGCCCGCAATCGCGTGGTCACATGAAGTCATTGTCCAAGGTCATATCAAGAAGGGGCTCATCAGAAAAGGAGTGAGTGCCCAAAAATCTGATGGATTTCGCCGAGTGCGAAGGGGATAGTCGCGGGTTCCATAGAACCTACACCAGAGGATGAAAAGGGCCTGTGTCAATATGTAAGTGAGACCATTTAGGTCTCAGAGAGCCAATTTGACTTGAAATCAAATATCCTTGACTGGGAGGTCACACAATGCTTAGGAGAGAAGGGGGTATGCATCAAGTGGTATCAAAGTAATTTTTTTTTCTTGCAGACAGAAGGAAAGAGAGAAGAGACAAAAGAACTCAAAGTTGTACTCTATGTGTGAAAGACAGTCAACAAAATTCCACCGAGTAGACGAGTAGAGCCACCTTTATCCAATCAGTCTATAGAAAGATAAATGTGAGAGCTTCGTGAAAGATTAGAGGCGATGGCGGCAGCACAAAGAAGGGCACCTGATTCTAGAGACATCAACGATGCAGAGAGTGAATAAGTAGAAGTTGAAGAAGTTGCAGGGGAAAATGTTTCCAAGGAACACTTGCTGAGAGTAGTTGTTAGATTGGGAGCCAGAGCTAAGATAGAGGTCCCAATGTATGAAGGAAATTTGGATGCTGAAGAACTACTGGATTGGATAATATCCATGGACAAATATTTTGACTATGAAGATGTTGATGAAGAGAAAATGGTGAGACATGTTGTCACCAGGATAAAAGGACATGCAACATTATGGTGGGATGAACTGCAAGCTGAGAGGAGAATCAAAGGAAAACAAAAGATAAAGAATTGGGACAAAATGGTAGCCAAGATGAAGGCTAAGTTTATGCCCAAAGATTATCAGATCAATCTATTCAGAAAGTTGTAGAACCTGAGATAGAAGGGTATGACAATTAAGGAGTACACATAGGAGTTCTACAAGTTGAACATCAGAACTGGACAAAGAGAGAAAGATGAAGAAAATGTTTCCAGGTATATAAATGGCCCGAGGTATGAAATCCAGGATGAGATCATCATGATGTCAATAAGGAAAGTGGAGGATGCTTATCAGTTTGCAATGAACGCAGAGGAGAAGTTGCCCAGAAAATAAATCCATCGAGGAAGAGGTAGAAGCCCAAACCAAACAAAGGTAAGGGAGTTTCCTATGACAAGGCACATAAATCTAAGGACGAGACTGAGAAACCATATAGTCATTCGGAAAGAGGAGGAAGTTCCCGAGGAAGACAATGTTGTGGAAGAAGTTCTTCTAGAGGAAGAGGAAAATGTAGAAGAGGATAAGTAAGATGTTATGCTTGTGGAAATATAGGGCACATGTCTTGGGAATGTCTCGAGAAAAATAAAGAAGGAGGAGGTTAAGCTCACATTACATAAGCAGAGAGAAGGAATGTTGAAGCAGAAGGAGTAGAGGATGGAACATCCCTGATGTTGAGAAAGGTTCTCTTAAAACCAAAGGTAGAACTTGAAAATCCAGTGTAGAGGAACAGTCTATCCAGGACAACTTGCAAGAATAAAGACAAAGTATGCAAGGTGATAATCGACAGTGGGAGAACTGATAACTTAGTATCCACAGATATGGTGGAGAAATTGGAGCTGGAGACAATTGCACACCTGAAGCCATATAGTCTCATTGTTGTAGAAATGACACTAGGTATTGGTTACTAAAAAATGCTTGGTTGAATTTAAGATAGGAGGATATAGAGATGAAATTTTATGTGATGTAATTCCCATGTATGTATGCCATATTTTGTTGGGAAGACAATGGAATTTTTATAGGAATGGCATTCATGATGGGAGGAAGAATACATACACCTTGGAGAAGAATGGTAGGACACACATGTTGCTGCCAATAGAAGAGAAGAAAGTGAAAAAGGAAGCCAACACAAGAATACTTCTCATGAGCAAGAAGGAACTCCTGAAAGAAGTCAAGAAAGAATAGGAGATGCAGTTTGATGTGGTGAGGAAACCCAGAGTTATCCTTACAAGTACTTCGATGGATGATTTTCCTGAAGAAATTCAGGAATTGTTGGATAATTTTGCTGACATAGTGGTGGATGAGCTACTTAACTCATTGCCACCCATAAGAAATATTAGCCATCATATTGATTTGATACCAAGATAAAGTATTCCAAACAAAGCAACATACAGATTGAAACCTTGAGAGAATGAGGAGGTAAATAACCAAGTCCAGGAATTGTTAGACAAGGGTTTGGTCAGAGAGAGATTGAGCCCATGCCTAGTAACAACTATGTTGAGTCCAAAGAAGGATGGAGGATGGAGAATATGTACATAATCAAGAGCCATTAAGAATATCACCATTAGGTATAGATTTCATTTACCAAGAATGGATGATTTAATGGAATGTTTAAGTGGAGCAAATTTCTTTTCTAAAATAGATTTGAAAAGTGGATAGCACCAGATAAGAATGAGAGAAGGTGATGAGTGGAAGACAACTTTTAAGACAAATAAAGGTTTGTATGAGTGGCTTGTTATTCCATTTGTCTTAACAAATTCCCCAAGTACTTTTATGAGGTTGATGAATGAAATACTGAAATATTTCATTGGAAAGTTTTTGGTTGTATATATGGATGATATACTGATCTTTAACAGGACTAAAGAGGAGCATTTGAGACACTTGACACTAGTGATGATGAATATGCAGCAGGAGAAGTTGTTGATAAACTTGAAGAAGTCCTCTTTTATGAAGACATAGCTCATTTACTTGGGTTTTGTGATCTCTTCAAATGAACTAAAGATAGACCTAGATAAGGTGAAAGCAATTAAAGAATGGTCATCACCAAGGAGTATGTTTGAGGCAAGAAGATTCCATGGATTAGTAAGTTTCTATAGGAATTTCATTAGAGATTTCAGTGGAATTTGTGCACCAATGATGGACACAGTGAAGAAGAAACACAAGTATTTTAAATGGACAGAGGAGGCTGAGAGGAGCTTCAATATACTAAAGGAGAAAATAACATAACGACCAATTCTGGTCTTGCCAAATTTTGGAAAGACATTTCAGGTGAGATGTGATGCAAGTGGAGTTGCAATTGGAGTAGTTTTGAGCCATGATAATAGACCTATTTCCTATTTCAATGAGAAGTTGAATGATACCAAGAGAAAATTCTCCACATATGATAAGTAGTTTTATGCCATAATTCAATCCTTGAATAAATGGAGACATTACCTTGTCCCACATGAATTTGTCTTGTATAGTGATAACCAATATTTACAATTCATAACCAGGCAGGAAAAATTGAATCAAAGGGATGCAAAGTGGGTTGCGTTTATGAATAATTTTACCTTTGTCATAAAACATATTGTTGGGAATGATAACAAAGTTGTTGATGCATTAAGAAGGAGATGTTTGATTCTGTAGGAATTTCAGGTGAATACCTTGGGGTTTGAACACCTTAAGGATATGTATTGTGATGATCCAGATTTCAAGGAAGCATATGAATCATGTACACATATTGTGCTGAGAGAAAGAATCCAATGGACATAGTACATGATTCAAGAGGTATTGTTGTTCAAGGGAAATCAATTGTGCATACCAAAATTCTCAATGAGGGATAACCTTTTGAAGGAGAAGCATAGTGGGGGATTGGCTAGACATTTCAGCCATGATAAAACATTTGCAAAGTTGAGTAGTTCATACTATTGGCTAGGTATGAGAACATAAGTGATAAATTTTGTGAACAGATGTAGAATCTTCCAACATGCAAAAGGAAAAAAATAGAACACTGGGTTGTATCAACCATTGCCAATACCAGAGAGGCCTTGGGATGCAATAAACATGGATTTTGTGTTGGGACTTCCAAGAATGCAAAGAGGATGTGATTCCATATTTGTGGTGGTGGATAGGTTTTCAAATATGGCACACTTTATCCCATGCCAGAATACCAGTGATGCAACACATGTTTCAAATCTGTTTTTCAAGGAAGTTGTGAGACTTCACGGACTACCCAGGAGAATTTTCTCGGACCGAGACACTAAATTTGTTGGTCATTTTTGGATAACACTGTGGAATAAGTTGGGGAAATTTTTTTCCTTCAGCTCATCTTATCACCCTTAGACAGATGGCCAAACTTGGGTGCTAAACAAAAGTTTGGGAAAATTATTGAGGAGTCCAGTCACTGAGCATCATAATTAGTGGGATCATATTCTGCCACAAGAATAATTTACATACAATGACTCACCAAAAAGGAGCACTGGAAAGAGACCATTCCAAATATTGTATGGAATGCAACCCAGGGGAGTATCTGATTTGAGAGACTTGGAACAAAGTGATATCAGAAGTGTTGGAGCAGAAGATTTTGCTACAGAAATGAAAAAGCTCCATAGACATATCATATGACATTTGCAGAGCTCTAGCCAATAGTACAAGCACAAATTTGATCAAGATTGCAGAGAAGTTCAATTTGAAGTAGGAGATGTGGTTCTGGTGCATCTCGGGAAAGAAAGGTTCCCTAGGAGAATGTATAACAAGTTAAAGGTGAAGAAGATAGGAACATGTAAGATCTTAAGGAATTTTGATGCAAATGCCTATGATATTGAGCTTCCAGATGATGTGGGCATATCACCCATATTCAACATTTCATACATGTATCCTTACAGGCGAGAGGACACAGAGGGATCAGAAGATCAAGAGAAGGTTCAGTGGGAGAAAAAAATGCCTATAGTAGAAAAACCATAGATGGATAATTCATTGACCAGAGGATTACCAAGAAGACCAGGAAGAAGACCTATTTTGAATATCTGGTCATGTGAAAGGGACTTTCAATAGAATATGTCAGTTGGGAAAATGAGACTGATATCCAGAAGCACGGAAAGTCAGTGTAGGAGATCATGGAAAAGAGTCCATGAACTTTTGTCTAGGGGAGTATGATGTAGGAGCATCATCAATGAGCATGTGTGGCAAGACAACTCAGTGCTTGGGAATCACTTTGGAATCTTAAAACGCTGGCAGTTACTACGAATCTTTTGGAGTTGATTGACACATGGAAGAAGATCAAACACTTGGAAGCTAAATGATCACGAGTGATCTGGGAGTTTCACTCATAGTATTGAATGTAACTGAACTTAGGTAGTAGATAGGTTTTCTTTGTTTGGAGTAGATGAGTATTCGAGGGGGGGAACCCTAAGGACCCTCTGAGATAAATAGAGGTTTTGTACACCCAAATGTGGATGCTGGGACTTAGTAGGAAATTTCAGAGTTTTTAGTTGTTGTTTAATTATAGATGTAGCCAATTTACTTTGAATGAATATAACAGAGGAAAGATCCAAATGCATGGTGTTGTTATTGTTTGCAATTCTCTGTTATTGTTTTTTTCATGAATGAATGAATGTTGTTATGAGGATGTGTAGTTTTTAAATGTTTGCGTAAATTTCAATCGTTTCTCTTCATTTGAGCCTATGCAAGGTGTGCACATAGTCCGCAAGGAGTGAGTTGAAAGAGTCTGTTCGACTCATAATATCAAAAGAGATAGCATATGTTTCCTTTGCAATGAGTGCAAAGTGACTGTTGCAAGGCATGCATAGTCATATGCAAGAAACCAAGTCTTGTGTAAGAATCTGTTGCAAGGAGTGCACAGATTCGAAATTCGACTAAGTGTCGAAGTGACTTTGTACAAAGTCAAAGGAGCAGAAGGCGAGAATAATTTATTTTCAAGAAATCCTTCAATCTGATTTTATCGAAATCCCTGAAACGCAAGGAGTGCATGGGAAGTCGAAATATTCACGAAGATCAAGCTCAGGAGAGATAACACTTTTCAGAAGTGTAGTCAAGGTCCAAGAGACAGACTCGTAGGAGGCTCAAAGGTCGAGACCTCTGAACACTTAGAAAATATTCTAATTCAGAGAGAGATCAAAGGCTCAGGAGAGAGGGTGACAGTGGCCGTTGGATCACATCATAGAGGAACAACAATCGTATGATCGAAGCAAGGTGCATGAGTCTTAACGCTTTGCACATGCAGGAGAGAGAACTTACCAAAGTTCTGAAGTCCCGAAGTAATTTGGGGTCGTCCATCATCAAGGAGGATAGGTGGCATAATATCCACACCTCTGTAAGTTCGTGAGTCGAACGGAGGTGAAATAGCCGAAGTGATTTGAGCTCGTTCATCACCAGGAGGAGAATCTGGTTCATTGATCATCAAGAGATACGTGTTAGCAGACCGTGAGTTCAGGAGGGAGAAAAGTTTGATATTTGAAATCCTCGAAGCCTAGAGAGCCAAAGAGCCAAACTAAACGTCGATAGTTGGATCATCCGAAGTATATCTCAATCGTTAGATCATTTGAAGAATATCTCAAGTGCCATATCATCCAAAGGGAATCTAGAACGTATGATCCATAAGAGATGTGGCATAAATCTATGGACTCCAAGTAAAGTCCTGAAGTAATTCTTAGCCACCATATCAAGGGATACCTGGCGTAAATCTGTGGATTTTGAGTAAGGACCCGAAGTAAGCATCAACCGTCCGATTCAAGTGGAAACACGGAAAAAATACACATACTTTGAAGGGAAGTGAAATTTGAGACTTGATAATTCTAAAGCCTGGAGATGCGAAGGGATCACATTTGTTGATCCAAGAGGAACACGTGTCAATGGATTGTCAGCTCCCGAAAAAAGTGATTAAAGGTAAAGTTGAGATTTGAGATCTCCAGAGTCTGAAGTCTCGAAACAATTAGAGTTGTCGATCTGGGAGAGGGGGATCTGAACAGTTGGAGGTAGATCTTGATCATCCGTTTAGAAGCACCGTCAAGATCGTAAGATCGATGGTCACCTCACATTGTGGGGATAGAAGGTGATCGAGATTTACGAATTCAAGGGTGGGCTACAATTGAGACCACCATTTTGGAGAAAGGACACGTGGAAGATGAAATTGAATTGCGGGGAGAAAAATAGTTTGGTTCCAAACCACCTTTGGGCATGGCAAAAAATTAGTTTGTTCCAAACCACCTTTGGGCTGCATTTGAATTATGCGACGCGTGAAGTCATCACCAAGGTCATCAAGAAGGACCATTATAAAAGGAGGCAACCAAAACTCGATGATTTTCCGAAAGCGAAGGGGAAGGCCCGTTCCATGTGAACCCACACCAAAGTACGGTAGCCCGTGTCAACTGTAGTAAGTGAGACCATTTAGGTCTCAGAGAGCCAATTCGACTCGAAATCAAAGATCCTTGACCAGGAGGTCACACAGCCCTTAGGAGAGAAGGTGGTATGCATCAAGTAACTACGTGACTTCTCCACGTAGGTCACACACAAACGACCCTTATTTCTCTTATAACTGACAACTGTCACACTATATTAAGTTTTGATTAACACATAGGAAGCTCTACAAAAATTGATTTCCACACAGTTTAAGTCTCACTTTTCCTCACGTAGCGACAACACACAAACCCCTAAAAATATCTCCAAAAGAAAATTAATCTCACATACTCCTAGGCCCTCTTGTGGGGGGAAACACCCAGAGAAACCAACTATGATGCCAATTTGGAAAAATAGATTACACACACCAATTTTTGTATCTTTTATTAATCAATGAAGAACATACTTATGCAATAATTTTTCCTCAACAACATAACAAGCTCATGAGGAAATATCTCTACCACACACACATAAATAAGATCTGATTGTTGGAGAAGATATCTGAGAACTAACTATATCTAGAAAATCCATACCAATCTATAATGTCTTGGATCTAGAGTGTGCAACTTTTTCTCAGCCCGACGTAGTAACAAAGATTGTGCAGTACAAAACTTTGTTGCTGAACTCCAGAACTTACTACATAGTACACATAATGCACACTATACTGTGTACTGGGATGATAACACTTAACAAAATAATTTCTTTTTTATAAACTTAACACTGTGATAATCTTATCACATAAGCTCACATGTATACTTTTAGTGTAGATTCAAGAACATATATAACTACTTAGGATTTATCAGAAAATAAAGAGAATTTATTTTGAATTATTTGAACACAACATAACTCAAAAATATACATCAACACACAGATACCTAATATATTATAAAATTGGGCATTGCCCATGGTTACAGAATACACAACTATGTCGATCTTCGGCTCCAACAATTTATGTAGACTTACAAAAAACATAGAGCTTGTGCTCTCAGACTTATCTGACTACCTTCACAACCGATGCTTCTTCTAACTGTTGAATCTCTATATTTATATGTTTTTAGACTACCTACCTACTTGGACATATAAATATGAGGAGAGAGACTTCCCATAGAAGCAAACTGACTCAACATTTAAGAAAACAATAAATTCAACTAACTATATCTGATTTACAAAGACCGAGAAATATTAAATATCGACTCATTTAATAACTCTCCTGCTAACACTCCTCCTTCTTGTGTCAGACTGTAAAACACTCATGCTTTTCGCAACAGACAGAGTCGGCATAAGCGTGAATCTCACGACTTGTAATTGATATTTCCAACAACCCCCTTTAATTATAAGTAGGTGATTTTACAAAATAAAAAATTTACATCAAAAATTTGAATTGACATGAACTATCAAATATCTGCGACTGCACCAAATCCTAGACAAGTGCGCATTTTTTGAAATGCATCTCTTTCCAAAGATTTTGTAAATATATCTGCAATTTTTTCTTTAGACCTACAAAACTCTAAGTAAATTTTTTTGTTATTCACCAATTATTTGATAAAATGATATCTTGTATCAATATGCTTAGTTTTCTATGAAACACATGAATCTTGGATAACCCAATGGCGGAATTGTTGTCACAAATACTATAGTTTGTTCCTGTTTTTCCTGCAAAAAATAGTGTAACATTCTTCTCATCCAAACAGCTTGACAAGCTACGCTTGTAGCTGCGACGTACTCAACTTCAACTGAAGAATGAGTCACAATGGGATGATTCCTTTATGCCCATGACACAATACCTATTCCAAAATTAAATGTGTACCCAAAGGCACTTATCCTGTAATCTATGTTGCCTTCAAAATCAATGTTAGTGTATCCAATGAGTTTAAAATATTATGAGGTAGAATACTTAATGCCAAAATATTTTGTTCCATTCACATATCTCATAATTCTTTTTCCTTCCTTCCAATGGGATTATTTTGTAGTTTCCATGAACCTTGAAATCAAGCTCACTCCATACATAATATCAGGCCTTGTTTCTATCATATACATAAGGCTTCCTACCAACTTTTTAACAGAGTGGGATCCACTTTAGATCCTTGATATTCCTTGCTTAAGTTCAATCATGTTATGATAGGTCCTGGGGATTCTTTGGAATTTAAAATGTTGAATCTTTTCAAAATTTCATGTGCATAATTAGATTGTGAAATAAATATACCTGCTTTGGATTGGTGAACTTCAATACCCAAATAATATCTCATAAGCACGAAATCAGTCAGTTCAAATCCATCCTCCATGAATGACTTAAATTCTTCTATGCCAAAACTACTTGTAAAAATCAAATCATCTACATATAAGAAAACAATTAATATATTACCTTGATGATTTTCTTTGATGTACATATTTGGCTCACAATCACTTCTTTGAAATCCATTATGAGTGAGGTATGAATCTATGTGACTATACCAAGATGTGGGAGCTTTCTTAAATCCATACAGTGCCTTCTTCAATCTGTAAACTTTGTTTTCTTGTCCTAAAATCTCATATCCTTATGTGTGTTCCACATATACTTCTTATTCTAAGTGACCATTAAAAAATTATGAATTTACTTCCATTTGATAAACATGCCACTAATTATGCACAACAATGGATAAGAAAATTTTGATTATGTCCATGCGTGCAACTGGTGCAAACGTTTCATTGAAATATATTTCAGGTTGTTGTGTAAGATCCCTTGCAACTAACCTTTCCTTTTGCTTCTGCACATTTGCATCTGCATCTTGCTTGGTTTTATAAATCCACTTGACACTTATCACATCCTTGTCCTCATGTACACCAATTTCCATGTCTGATTGTTCTGTATGCTTTCAATTTCTTCATCCATGGCTTGTGCCCATACATAATCCTTGACAACTTCTTCAAAATTTAATGGATCATCTATTTTTGAGAACAAAGAAAAAAATGAAAATGAATTTGTTGTATCAAAATTGTATATGTTGTGCATGATTCTTGTCATTCTTGGTAAAAAAATTTATAATGTTGGATCTGGAGATGCAGAACTACTTGGACTACTTGATGGAGTTTGTTTCCCTCTAGGTGTGGACTGTGTACCTGTAGATCTCACTGGAGTAGTTTGCGTTGTGATTTGTGTCGCAGTTCCAAGAGTGGAAGGAATTTTTCTCTGAATTGTAATTGGTATTTGAACCACTTCTTATTCCATGTCATCATGTGTGATAGCATCAATAATTCTAACTGTACTTTCTATGCTTCCATCCCATGCTTTATTCTCCACAAGTTGAACAACGCAATTGATTATGATTTTTTTTGCAATAGGACCATAAAACTTGTATGCTTTTTTATCTCGAGAATACCCAAATAATATACATTATTCTCCTTTCTTATATAACTTCCTTCTCATCTCATATGGAACATGTGAATATGTGACACAACCAAAAAAGTTTAAGTGTGCAACATTGTGCTTCATACCTGGCCAAACTTCTTGAAGGACTTTATTTTTCACACTCTTTGTCGGACATCTGTTCATTATGTACATTGTAGTTTCTACTACCCCTGACCAATAATCATTTGAAAAATGTTTGGATGCCAACATATTGCATGCCATCTCCATCATGGTTCTATTCTTCCTCTTCGTGACACCATTCTACTGTGGTGTATACCATGCAAAAAATTTCTTGTTAATTCCATGAACTTTACAAAAGTTCAAAAATTCTCTTGAAACATATTCTTCTCCTCTGAAAGTTCCTAGAACCTTTATGTAATAACCACTTTTCTTCTTCACAAGTGATTTAGACTGTTGCAAATAACCAAATGCATCATATTTATGTTTTAGGAAATAAATCCATGTTTTTCTTGAGAAATCATCAATGAATGTAAGAAAATAGGTGTTGGAACCTATAGATTATGTTTGCATTGGTCAAAAAATATTTGAATGTACAATTTCCAGTGGAGCTCTTTCTCTATATGACTTTCCAACTCTAAATGACTCTCTATGTTGCTTTCCAAAAATGCAGCCTTCACATATTCTTTCTGGTTTTTCAATCAATGGAAATCCTTTCACCATATCCTTTGTATGTAGTAGCTTCAGTCCTCCAAAGTTTAAATGTCCAAATATGAAATGCCACAACCATGAATCATCCTTCACTTCATATTGGAATGTTTCTTTCAACTCTGCACCAATGTATTCTTATTTCTCAGAATTGAACGCACTACCTTTTCCTTCCTTGGAACAACACACACTTACTTCTTCGCTTTCTTCTTTAAATGCATTGTCATAATTCACCTATTTTGCTTCATAAATGTCTTGCATTGTCTTTATCTTCATTGATGACTTCAATGTCAATGGAAACATTATATTGCTTGTCATCTCAATTCTTGCAATAAGATGGTTGCTTGGATATTTGTCCAAAATCACACAATGATTATCTTCCATGGAGATTATATACCCAGTTTGTAACAATTGTCATGTGCTCATCAAATTATGTTTTAGGCCAACAACATAATATACATTAGGTATAATGTTTTTCTTCCCATATTTTATGAACACAATATATATACAAATAGATATAATAAATAATAATTAAATATAACAATTAAACACATCATAAATAAAAAGTCATGTCTTATCTAAAGGACGTGTCTATTCATGAAAGGGAACCCATGTGAGGATATAAATACATGCCCTCATTCTCATTGTAATCATATCATCTCATATTCATTATTCATATTATTATCCTAAATGAGTTTTGTGTACTATCATATCTATATTGAATATTCTTTGTGGGAGCGAACTTAGTTTGTTTCATTTGGTATCAGAGCCAAGGTCTGATTTGGCCCTTGGCCACACTTTATTCAGACCTTGTTTGATTTGGATTTTAGCTAACCCCATCATTTTAGATCTTCTCTGACTCCAAGGTCTTTGACCAAAGTCTATCCCTTGGCCATTTAATGTTAAAAAAAAATTCCACTGCAAGAAAATCAGAGGAAGACCATACCAGATCTCAAGAAGAAAAAAAATATAAAATAAAATAAATAAATACATATAATTAAGGAAGAATACTAGAGAAGATTTGTAAAAGAAAGGATAAAATCAAATTTGTGGCCACCAATTAAAACTGATGTACCATATATTATGTAATGTAGCTACCATATCCGCTATACCATTCATACATGTTCGTACCATCCCTCAATTCACCATGTAATATTCAGTACACCATGCAATCGTTCACTGTCACCCACAATTTTTCATTTGTACCATCTGCTATAGGCCATATAATAGCCTTTAAACTATTTGTACAGTTAATCATCGTACAAAACTCTCTTACTGGGATATACAGTACGGTAAAATCTAGAATACAACGACCAATTTTATGTTATGACATTTTTGGCTATAGTAATCATTGCATAGGAAATCATGACCAAAGAAATTATGCAATTATGGAAGGAGGGGGATGAATAATTAAGAAGATAATTAACCATATGACGCGTCTCATTGTGAGTAAATTTAAAAGGGTAATTAAGTGGAAAAAACAAAAGTCCTATCTAAATTCCAAAGTGTTTTGTTGGGTTAGACCTTGCCTCCATTTTCAAGAGGGTAAAAAGAAATAAGTGAAATCGCTTCACTTAAATTTTTTGGCTAGCGACATTTAATTTTTGAAATCACTTTATGAAGAGGGGATAAGTGTGAAAATATTAAATTACTTTAATATATGTGTGAATATGTTAAAGTGATTTTATATTTTAACCAAGAAGAAAGGAAAAGTTATAAAATTAAGATTAAGGATAAGTTTTAATTATTGTTAATGCGAAGAGTCCCCAAGGTGTAGGACAATCGATGATGGAGTGTGTTGTTAAGGCACTCCAGGATGTTAAAGTCACTAGTTCGAAACCTGCGGGGACAAAAATTTCAGCCATGTTGAGGGTTGTTGCGGCTCATGATGGGTGCGATCCCTGGGTGATTTTGATGGCTTAGATGCCCCTGACTCGTGGTTTCTCAGCCACATGCTAGTCTCGCAGGTCACAGAAAAACTAGCAAACAAAAAAAAAATATTGTTTATGTGAAGGCATCATTGTTAATAGGAAATTTACATAAGTGAACCAGTTCGTTCACCACAAAAGAAAAAGGAAAGTCAAGTAATCCAATATAAAGAGGGATAAACAAATTATTTAATAATAATAAATATTAAAAGGTTATCAAAAAAGTTATTATATATACATATATACATATTCAAGTGGATTATTAAAAAAATAAATAAGATGTGAAGTAAGAAGAAGAGTGAAGGGAACTTTTTGTTTTCAAGGAAGTCATTGAAGAAATTTTATAAAGGTGTTTTTTAAAGGAAATAAGAAACTTATATTCAGAATATGAAGAAAAGTCATATATATTATTATTATATTTGAAGGTTAAAACATATAATTATATAAATGGATTTTTGTGGTGAAAAAAAAGGAAGATTCCCTCATACTTATAAAAAATATGCAGATCTCTTATTGGAAGTTAATGGGATTATTCAAGGAAATAATATCAACGTCGCTATTTTCTCGAACGCCAAAAAAAATCACATTAATGCTGACTTGGAAAACCAATTAATGGTTTTAGAACCAAATATAATTGAAAATGACACATGTATTTCAGATGAGAAATATGAAATTAAAAACCTACAACTATTTATTGGTGATTACAAATTCATAGCTCAATTCAACACAAGGAGAAAGTTTTTGACATTTTCTTATAAAAAGAAAATCACATTGCAGGATGTTACTGTAACGACCCCTTCGTTATGTCTATAAATA
>SNQJ01S0015763.1:80173-99664 GCA_010110895.2 Picea sitchensis
GTGGAGACACCATGTTTCCGACAGCCAAATGTCTGCATCCACAAAAATTTTCCCTCGGTCCTATGTGAGTGTCATATGGCCTCACGTTGGTGTGATAACGTCAATCCATGCTCCTGGTCATATGCCCCTTTGTTGGCTGGCTATCCCTGTCGACCAAGCGCTTATATCCCAAAACGTGCACTATGTCAACACAAATATAATATCCTCCATATGTCAAAACAAGTCTTGAGGTAGCCAGGGTGGTTAGCGCTCTTTGGTGACACTATTGCAAGAGAATAGGTCGACAGTTCGAGTTTCATGGAAGCCAAAAAAAATTTGACCAGGCCTTTTTGGCCTCATCTGAGGTTCCACGTGGTGCCCTGTGATTGGGCCACATGTCATCCTGTGATTCATCGATGTACAATCCAGTCAATGCACAGTCAACAACATAGTCACCCTGCACAATCAACTTTGTACGCCACACATAATGCCCAGAGCTTGCCACGTCATTGCCACCTATCATCTGTACCCTACAATGTTTCACAATTTGATCCTTCCACATCATCATATGAGCTGCCACATCACTGTCTGTATAGTCCATGTGTCTGCCACATCAGCCTCTGAAAACACCAAATTTGTATGCCACGTGTCATCTCCTGGTTTTGCCATGTCAACATGCTGATATAATCATGACATCATGATGACATCATCTACCCTGTCATGCTGACGTACTGTTGACGTCATTAGTATGACCTCTGACTGTTGAATTTGACTTTTTTTTCCTATTTGGGAAAAAGTTCAGATCGTGATATCTTATCCATACGTTGTCCATTTTCGAAAAAAAACATACTGCTGGAATCAATGCGATGATTCCTACAGGATGGCGCTAGTTTCATCCGGTTCTTAGAGCTTTGAAATTTTGGCCTTCCTAGATCCATTTTGGACCATTCCTCCCCACTGATACCTTTTGGTCCTCCAAAAGAGTACTAACCAGACAACATGTGCATGATAGGCCTCCCCACTTCTCCTTTGTCTTTAAATTGTGCCATGTGCATCTATTGCATCATAATCAATTGCATAATAACCATGACAACTTAAATCATATTGTTAGCCATTTGATCTTGTGCACATCTTACTGAATACACTACCATCCATGTAGAAAACATTATCAACGATAATGTCAGAAATATGACTAAAAATGAACCAATATCTTTGATGGGATTACATGACATTTACTTATCTTGAAGCAAAGTATGATTGAACCCACATATTACAACCATCTCATGTTCATTCTTAATATCAATTTCTTTAATTGGTACAATTATAGGTGTATTGATTGCATAAGATGCCTTCTTTAATTGTTCCATTGTGACAAGAGATTGATTTTCTTTAATATGATGAGCATGCACAACATATTATCTTGTTTTTCTAGTTAAGTAATATTGATTATGTTACCTGAAGAAGATTTATTTGCGATCATATAAATAAGGGATAGCTAAGACCATTCCACATGTTTCTAGTGGCACCACATCACATACTACCTCATCCACATACTTATAAGTAATTGAAAACTTTATGATACATTGCTTTGTTATGGGAAATTTGTGATCTTTTCTTATCCAATTTAGTGAATAGGGTTTGTGATGCATCTTATTTTTTAATCCCAATCTCTTAATCACTTCTTCTTAAATTAAGTTAGATTGAGATCTGCTATCTATCAATGTGTAGATATTGGTATGTTTCATAATGACCCTTATATGAAACAATGTACTTCTTGAATCAAAACCATTACCAATTTTACCTGACAAACCAACTGTTGTAATCTTAGACTCATCACCTGAATATGACCCCAAGTCTATTGGTCGTGTTGTTGTTGCAACTTTTTTTCTCCCTTTCCTCTCTTTGAACCACTTCGGTTTCTTCTCTAGGTGAAATTTCTAACAATTCTCATCATTGTGCCCTTCTTTCTTGTAATTCTTGCAAGAGAGCTTCTCTTCCTTCGTTGTCCCTGAATTTTCTTTCTTCACATTCCCTTTTCCTTTTCCTTCTTTCTTTGAAGATGATTCCCCTGATACACTAACTCCATTTTTCCTTGCTTCAATATATGTTCCTTCAACAAAAACCTCATCAATATTAGTAGGTCCAAACATAAATACAGTACTGCAAATAGAAGCACGCAAACCTCCTATATACTTCATATGAGTTTTTTGTGTAGTGAATGGAAAATCTAACATTAAATCCATCTTATGAAATCCATTTGTATATTCCTGCATCGATTGTCCTTTTCTTAGTTTAAGACTTTGTCATTCAATTAAATCCTTTTCCTCATATCTCAATGGATAGAACTGTTTTCTAAGTGTGGAAATAAAATCATGCCATGATGGAAAAATATTACCAACTTGTTGAGTTCCATGCTGCATTTTACTTTGCCACCAGATGAGAGTTATGCCTTCAAAACGAAGCGATGCCAATATGATTTTGGTTTCCTCATCTTTGATTTTCTTCACATTACAATATACCTCCATCTGTCTAACCCAATTATCAAGTTTCTAGCATTAACTTCACCATCAATCATAGTCAAAAAAAAATTATATCAAGTTTAAGTAATGGCATATCAAGCTTATTTTTATGGGAATGTTTTCTTGAAGAAGTAAGATTTGAACTTGTACTTGAAGAAGGATATGGAAATGAAGGAGGTGAAGGAGGAGGTTTAGGAGGGTCATCTCCTTCTTCACTTTTGTCTTTCTTTGAGGATTCCCCTTGAAAGGGTCTCTTTCATTCCAAGTAATCATCATACAATAATTTTACCATCTTCGACATGGAAAAACAAGTTTTTTTAAACTCTCTTTCGTTTTGAGATATTCCTTCTTTCGATGCCATATTATCACTTTGAGATGTCCTCTTTCTTGATCCAATTTCAGGATCTCCTTATACATGATCTCCTTCACCATGAATTATCTTCTCCCTGGTAATCATGTAAACTCAAACAACCAATTGTCAACCTACTCTGATACCACTTGATCCGAAAATGATCTTTTAAAGACTTGTTTAAGTATTTTGCATGAGTTTATTTACCATTTATAAATTGAAGAGAAGAAGAATATTTAGTGAAAGAATTTTGCAGCCATCCAAAAGAATGCAGAACAAAAACTAAGCACTATCAACAACAAACCATAATGCTAAATATTGTTAACAGAGTTCGGAAAAGTTTCCTACGTCTCTGACCCTTTGTCTCGGTGGGGGAGGCTTTCTTAATAATATTCAATGCTTAAAAAATACATCATAAGTACATCAAATGGATTACAAACTGGTCTAGTTTTGTTCTACTCGACCTAAAGAATCCAACACAACTAACGAGACTGAAAAAGGTTGAGCGTAGCTCCCATAAATGGCCTCCAAAGTTCGCTTCCTCAATGGCTTCCCTGCATAAAAATGGATTTCTCTCCACAAATTGGTGTAATTCTTCTAATATAAACCTCTCTTAGCTGTCAAAAACCACTCATTTATATATATTTTGAGTTGGGGGTCACCTCCCAACTTCCTCCCAAGATATGGCCTCAAAAAGAGATCCATATCCTCAAAAAAAGGGAAAAAATCCCATTATAACAAGCATGAAATAATAATAAAATATAAATATAAAGTTTCAAAACCACTTTTTCAAAGTATCTGGGCACGCGTCCCCTTCTCTCCAGGCCCTTGTTCATTTAGAGGCGCCATGTGGCCAAAACCCAAACGTATGTTCCCCTAAACCTCTGCCCTCGGTCCTGTGTGATTTCCATATTGCCTAGCACTGGTGTGACAACCCTGGTCCATGCTCCCGGTCGTATCCATATTGGTTGTTGGGCTAGCCCTACCGATAGGGCACTTATCCCCCAAAACCCATGCTATGTCAACACAAATATAATATCCACCATATGTGAAAACAAGTCCTAAGGTAGCCTAGGTGGTTAGCGCTCTTTGGTGAAACCGTTGCAAGAGAATAGGTTGGCAGTTCGAGTCTCATAGAGGCCAAACAAATTTTGACCATGACTTATTGTATTCATCTAGGGTGCTACATGGCACCCTATGATTCACCATCGTATAGTAAATTTAGTGCACAGTCAGCAGCACAACCACCCTGCATAATCAGCTATGTATGCCACACTTCATACCCAGAGCTTGCCATGTCACTACCACATGTCATCCATACCATGCCACGTGTCACAAATTGAGCCTTCCACTTCATCGCATAGATTGCCACATCAACATCCATACATTCCACGTGTTTTCCACATCAGCCTCTGAAAACACCAAATCTGCATGCCACGTGTCTTCTTTAGGTGCTGCCACATCATCATGTTGATGTCATCATGATGTCATCTGCCTTGTCATGTTGACGTACTATTGACATCAATAGTACGACCTATGATTGTTGACTTTGACTTTTTTTGCATGTTTGGGAAAAAGTTCAGATCGTGATAACTTTTCCATATAGTGTCCATTTTCATAAAAAAAACATAATGTCAGAATCCCCACGATGAGCTCTGCGCGATGGCATTGGTTTCGTTCGATTTTAGGAAATTTGAAATTTTGGCCTTCCTGGATCCATTTTGGATCAACCTGGTTAACTGCTATTTTGATTTTGAGCTCTACCACTAGTATTTGCAGGACTAATACTACATCCACCTCTAGCATAACACCTTCCTTTTCCTCTATATTTATCTCTCCCCCTTCCTCTTCCACGACCTAAAGATGACTACGCGGAAAATGCATTTTCTAATGACAAATTTTACCTATTCAATATATGTTCATGATTAATGAGGGAGGCTTGCAACTTATCTAGACTAAACTGAATCAGGTCTTTTTTCTCTTCTAATGTCACAAAAAGAGGATCAAAATTAGGAGGAAAACTCCTAAGTACCTTCTCAACAAACTTTCTACCCTCTATGTTTCCTCCATGAGACTTAATCTAATTTATTAGGCCAATAACATGGGTGTAGAAGGATTCTACTCAATATGTGTCTTTCATTGACAAAGATTCAAAATATCTTCTAAGAATTTGAAATTTTGAAGTCTTGACTTTGTCCATACCTTGATAATAAGTTTTTAAATATTCCCCATGCCTCCTTGGCTTTCTTTATTGATTCTACTCTTGGGAGTATGTTGTTATGCATGGCTTGATGTATGTAAAACATCACCTTTCCATCCATCTTCCTTTCATATTTCAAGGGATCCTTATGATATTGTGTTTTTGCATTGTATGCTTCATGATATTTTGGTTCCACGTAGCCATTTTTTACTATCTCCCATACATATTGACCCAGAAATAGTTCCTTCATGGTCAAGGACCATAACTCATCATTTTTACCTGTAAAAGTGGGAGGTTGTATATTTGAAGTAGAAGCCATGATTTCACCTTACAACAGAGTT
Source organism: Picea sitchensis (assembly GCA_010110895.2). NCBI lineage: Eukaryota > Viridiplantae > Streptophyta > Pinopsida > Pinales > Pinaceae > Picea > Picea sitchensis. The sequence goes on from SNQJ01S0015763.1 coordinate 85,562, forward strand.
GTTGCTCTTTAAATTTGTTCTTGAAAATTACTCTGATAAACCTACTCTGATACCAGATCTTGGATCTAAATCACGCAATGTTTTCTTAGCCCGACATAGTAACAAATATTGTATGGTACAAACCTTTTGATGGTAATTGATGCAGTCTTGTCAATCATCTGACATGATGTAATCTATTTGGAGTTTTATTTTCTGTCGGTTAGTGTTTAGATATAGATTGTCTGACTAAATAATGCATGCAAAATGCATGAGTAGTTTTCCAAAATAAATTGTTGTAAGCATTCAATTAGGAGCAACTATTTTTTTGTTCTATTGGGATATGTATTGTTATGAAGATCAAGGTTGATCATTGTTGAACGTCACTTTCTATGTAACTACGTCAATAATAATTTCTTCTTTCTTTATGCATGGATTGAAATCCTGATTTTATGATATTGTGATTTAATCATTTTATATAGTGTTATCCTATTCTATTTGAATTATTATCTAGTCCAGATATAGGCCTGCATAGATCCTTTATTTGGTATTAGAGCTAGTTGTTTTTTTAGGGTAATCATGTCAAACTTTAATTCCTTGCCCATTCCAAAATTTAATGGAAGTGATTATGATTATTCGTTCATCAAGATGATGACCTTTTTGATAGGGAAATATCTATGGGATATTGTAGAAAAGGGTTATGCAGAGCCAGAATATTGGACCACTCTTATTGCAAATGATAGAGTAGCTAAGAAGGAATCTAGAAAGAAGAATGCTCAAGCTTTATTTCATATTCAAATTTCTCTTGATAAAACGTTGTTTCCAAGAATTCCAAGTGAAAATACAACAAAGGATGCCTGGAAGACTCTACAAGAAGCTAACCAAGGAAGTGCTATAGACATTGAAAAGAGAACTTTAGAATTTGAAGATGCAAGAAGCTTAAAATCTAAGTGATTATTGTGTGAGAGTAAAATATGTAGTCAATAAGATGGCTACTCTTGGAGAAATTGTGGACAAATATGTTGTTATTAAAAAGGTGTTGAGGTCTCTAACACAAAGGCGGAACCATGTTGACATAATCATTCAAGAAAGAAATGATTTGTCAGCTCTTCATTTTGATCACTTAATTGGATCTCTTATGTTTCATCAAGAAAGATTGACATATTCATTTGAATAAAGTGGCGAGAAATATTTTTCTTCAAAATTGCAAATTACAAAGAATGAATATGCCAACACTAGCACCAAAAGAAACCAAATCCAAGGTAGAGGTCAAAATCAGAATTATCCAAGAGGAAGAGGTGGTTCAAGAGGAAGAGGTAGAGGAAGATTTGATAAAAGAAATATCTAGTGATATTATTGTAAAAGGTATTGTCACTTTGAAAGAGATTGTAGATTAAAAGAAGGTAATAATAACAAAGGTGTTAATTATGATCAAGAAGGTGATGAGGCCTCTCCAATTTTTTTTTTTATCTTATGAAAAAGCTGAAAATGGCACTAAAGATATTTGGTATTTATATTCATAGTGTTCTACCCACATGTCGGAAATAAGGAGCTCTTTTCTACAATGGATGAGATTTTCAAATTCGAGATCAAGCAGGGTGAGTACAAAGCATTGGAGGTTGCTACAAAAGGAGCTATGGAAGTCCATACTAAAGAATGTATGAAAAGTGTTAAAGACATTTATTACACTCCACAATTAAAGAATAATTTATTGAGTATTCTCCAATTGTGTGAGAAAAATTATAAGGTGGTGTTTGAAAATCAACAATATACAATTTATGATAAGAACCAAGGAAATAGGGTGGTTACAGTTCTACCTATGTCAAATAATAATATGTTCCCATTGATGCTTGGAGAACATAATAACCATCTTTCCAATATGGAATATGAGGAAAAAAGTTGGTTGTGGCATGTGAGGTATAGACATTTGAATTTTCATAGTTGTAAGATTCTAACATCAAAAGAATTAGTTTATGGTTTGCCTAAGTTTCAAGAACAAAAGGATATTTGTGAAGGATGTGCTAAAGGAAAACATGCAAGAGATAAATTTTCAAAAGGAAATGCATAGAGGGCCCATTATCCACTTCCGTTAGTTCAATTAGACATTTGTGGTCCTATGCAATCAAAGAGTTTGGGATAGTAATCATATTTTATTAATTTTATTGATGATTACTCACGAAAGTGTTGGGTTTATTTTTTGAAGACTAAGGATGAATCCTTTGATACATTCAAGAGGTTTAAATCCCTTGTGGAAAATGAAAGAGGTTGCAAAATCAAGGGATTAAGGACCAATCATGCAGGAGAATTTTGTTCAAAAGCTTTTCATAATTATTGTGATATGAATGGAATCAAAATACAACTCACCACTTCTTACACACCTCAATAAAATGGAGTAGCAGAGAGGAAAAATCGTACATTGATGGAAATGTAAAGAAGTATGTTACAAACCAAGGGATTAAACAATTCTTTTTGGGGTGATGCAATTTCTACCTCTGTATATATTCTCAATCGATGTCCCACAAGTGCACTTGATATCATGACTCCATATGAATCCACGGTATGAAAAATCATAGTATTGTAATTTCATAGTATTTGGTTGTGTAGCCTATGTTGGAAAGTGTTATGCTTGTCATTGATAGCAAGTACTTGATGAAAATGGCCGGAGAAAGCGAACAAAGGAAATCAAGCTCGGGAGGAATGCTTGATCTTATATGCGCCACGAAGCATAGGAAAGAACCGAGAACCATGTCGGATCTCACTTTTCGGAAATCCCGACGGTATTGGATGGAGAAAACTGCGTAGATATTAAGCGAGAGTTAAGCGAGAGAGAAAGTGATCTAAACCCGTCGGATTAGAAGCAAACTGACAAGCATCCGGGTATCACGAGCTGCGAGGGAGATAAACCATCCCGGAGAATGGGGGATGCTGATTTCAAATGTCTGAGAACAATGACAAGCGAAAACCCGAAATCCTTGATATGCGATTTTACTACGATATAGCCGTCCGGATCAACATGTGATCGAACCATTGATCCAACTCCTGACGGCCGGACCGTCGACAAAGGAACCGCGTGGCACAACAGGGGAATGGCGGGTGTCGGCGGTCAACGCCGGGCCTGGTATGTCATGAATGGTGACAACGTGGCGGTCATTTAACACAATCAAAACGTGTGGCGTCGGTAACATGTGATCCGGGACTTTGGAATGAACAAAGTCGCGACATGAGAAACCCCGTTCGCGATATGCGATACTCATTGATCAACCGTTGAGCCGAGGTTATACACCAGACCGTTGATCTCCGACATGGAGAATCGGGGGATCGAGAATCTATAGACATGTACATCGACAAATCACCCGAAACCCGATAGAGACATAAAAGGTTGTAGTCCACGGAAGTGAAGAGTCCACATTAAAGGGAGCTAAGCTTCGGGGAGGGCTAAGCGTATGAAGAACCATCGGGGTAGAATCGTGAATCGGGAAATCGCGAATAACGTGGACATAAAAATTATGTCATCGCAAATGCCAAACCGTCACGATGTTTGTTAAAGGTCATGTGTTGATCGTCTTATGGGCCAAGGGCTATAACCCGCAGGGCTTACGTCGGAAAAGAACAAATAGGGAATCGGAGAATCGGAGATCACGAGTACATGTGCTCTCGACACCGAAAATGCCGAAATCGCGATGAGTGAAATCCCGATTTAATCTGAATCGTTGGATCAAGAAATGATCCGAGGGCTACTGAGCCTTGCGACTCTTGTAGGAAGCGCAAAACCAGCGATGACATCACGCTAAAGAGAAGTCGAAGAAGGCCCGATGTAGGATCTGAGAAGGCGAAGTCATGATGATGATCGATAGAGGACTCAAGAGGTGGAGGATAATAGCCTTGAGTATGCATGCAAAGGCATGGAAAACATTACATGCAAAAGGTGCATGAAGCGCTATAAATACACAGTTCAAAGAGGAGGTTATGTTGTTGAAAAAGTGGGAATTCGCAGTGGCTATTGGAGCGTGTTGTGTTGATTCATGGGTGAAGAAGAATCGAGTTGCGCAGCGAAAGCGTTGAGGGCTCATAACCAGGACATTGCAAAAGATCTGAGGAGAAGGACAATAATGGCAGAGCAACAAAGTGGAGCAAAACAGTGATAAATTCAGGTATGCCATCATCAAACTTCCCTTATCAACGTAATAAATTCGGTAACAAAAGATTAATATTTGGCGGGGTGGATTTGGGAGGTGCTAGGGAGGACTGTTGTCCTCGGAGGTTCAGTGGGTGCTTGAACATGGGGAGTTAGTTCTTCCTTCTAGTTGGTGCTAGAGAAACCGGGGAGTTGGTGCTTCCCTTTAGCTGGTGGTAGAGAAACTAAGGAGTTGGTGCTCTGGTGGCCGAGGTGCGACACCGCAAAGCGAGTTGTAGCCTCATTATGAGTTAATTGCTCATATGTATGATCATGTAAAGAATGTAACAATTACCTTATCATATAAAGAAAAAGGTTTTACCTGTATGGGTTTCCTCGGAAATGCTCATCTCTATGTTTCTCTTATGTATGACTGATTTTGAATATGCCATTGTTTATTCCCACTGCATTGTGTGATCATCATTTAGTGACTGTTGAAGTTTAAAAGAAGCATAATTGTTTAAGCAGGTAACAACTGATTCACCTCGGTTGACTAACAGGTGAGTATCATAGCCCATTTACTTTTATCTAAGGGTAGATCCTGGAGAGCTTAAACTGTGTCAAGCCATGAGGAAATTCAACCAATAAGGCCCCCTACGTTCCAATGGAACAAACTTTACCTTACGGAAAGTTAGAATGAGAACATATATAATGGCTTTAGGTGCGGATATCTGGGATGTGGTAGAAGGCTGGTTATATGCAAAACCAATTGTGCTAATATGGGATGACAAACTAGAATTTAGCTTCAGCGCTAAGGCTATAGATGCTATCTTGAGTGGGCTTTGCGAGAAGAATTTGTAGAGGGTTACACTGCACCTAGGAACTGCAAAGAAATGTGGGATTAAACTCGTGCGGAGTTATGAAGGTAATGAGAAGGTAAAAGGATGCAAAGCTTCAAACCCTATAGAATAGGTTTGAACAGTAGAGATGAAGGAAGATGTAAGCTGTTGGAAAATACTTTAGAGTAGAAGAAATGGGTACATGCAATCTCACGGGCACTTGGCTGAAACAATTGGGAACTGCTTTGGATTCGAGAAAATCTTGAGATATCTCCCGGATAGGTTCAACCCGAAGGTCTACTGCTATAGAAGAACTTAATGATCACAAAGAAAACCTTACGGTTTGACCAACTTCTCGGAACAAACGCATATGAAATGAGAATAGTTAAAAGATAAACCCACCTCGAGGAGAAGCATCATTAGAGTAGACAAGAATGAGGAATATGAGCCCGATGAAGCAAAATTTGTAAAGGCTGAAGAAGGGAGGCGAGGGAAAATACAAGGAAATTGCCCGCTAAATGTTTTAGCTGTGGTAGAATAGGGCACTTTGCCAGCAAATGTCCCAACAAAGGAAAGAATCAGACTTGTGATGGTGAGGAGAAATAAAAACACAGAAATTTCCTTAAAGAGAATAAATTTAAGAAGAAAGTCTACTGTGCAAAACAATGATGATGATCCTTGAGGATGAGATAATGATTCATCTATTGAAAAGAAACTAAATGACTTCACACACTTATAGCCAAAGAGGTCTATGACAATAATAGCGAAATTGTGATAATGAAGAAGAAGTTGTGATTGACATGGAAAGAGAACTGAAAAGTGCATTAGAAAGTGTGAATTAAGAATCAAGAGCAGAGAAAGCAAAGACAATTGTTAAAAGAGTTCGAGAAAAGGCGATGCAAAACATTGAAGATCTTGTCCTACTAAAAGTAGAATTGGAAGAGAAGCCGAAAGAAAATCAAAGAGATTACGAAACATCAACTATGAGAAAATAAGGCAAGATGTGAATCATTAGAACAAAAGTAGTGAAAACAAAAGGAAAAGAAATGGAGAAATTTCAAGCCTTGTATAATCAGAATCACATCCAAGTATCAAAGCCTGAAGGATTAGCCACACTATACGAATCGAGTAAAAGGAATCTAATTTGGCTTGGTTTTGCAGGATATGAAGAGGACGAGTGGGAAGCCGGGGAAGTGAAAGAACCTATCAAGTTTGTCAAAGCCGCGATAACCAATGAGTGATAACAAATCCCATAGAAACAAAGGAAGACTATCAACCACCGAAGATGAGTAAGGGAAAAGGTGCCAGGATTGAATCGAAGACCGAAGAAACAATGTTCATTCTACTAAAGACGTTATCGACAAAGCAATCAATTTGTTCAAAGAGACAACCATTTTCCGGTACAAAGAACTTTTCTATGGCTATTGTTTCTATTGTTCTAACTTCGGTCACGAAGCTTTTGTTGTTCCTTAGAACTAGAAATGAGCAATTAAGATTTCAAAAGGAATAAAAACTTCCCACAAAAAAAGAATGATACACTCAGGTAAAAATTATGCACATGCGCAAATTGCGAATTAGAGATGCGGGACGCATACAACATAGGATGGCAAGAAATAATCAACGGACAATAAGTAAGCAACAACGCAACAATAAGTTTGACTTATTGAATAATGTGGTTGAATGCTACACCTGTCATTACTTTGGACTTAAATCTATTGACTATCGGTTAGGAACTATGAACCCGATTCGAAATCCCCTACTGAAAGCCATCCAAGTTTTGGAAGAAAGAAGAAGGAAAGTAACAAGTGTGGATTAGTATTATGCCCAAAAGAAAAATGAAACAACAATTTATATAGGCGATTGGTTGCTCAAACACATGAGGAGACAAAGGCAACTTTCTATCACTAAGTGAAAGTAAATGGGAAATGTAACCTTTGGAAATGATGCTCAGGAAGTAAAGGAAAAAGAATGGTGAGCTTAAGTAATGGAAAAGGGAAAAGCCCAAGAGATGTTCTACTTGTGGATGGGTGAAACATAATCACTTTCGATTAATTAAGTCAAATGTGTGATAAGAGGGATGTGAAGTGTTGTTCCGTCCAAGGTTGTAAGATAAAAATCGTAAACTTCGGAAGGAAGAAGTAGTTGGCCAAAGGCATAAGGAGAAAAATAATGTATATCTTGTTGAAAATGAAGAATGTCATCTAAAAGCAAACATGATGAAAGTTGGTTATGGCATAGGAGACTTGGACACTAAACTTTGACCACTTAATCAAACTCAAAACCTGGTAAAAGATCTTAGAAAATAGCAAAGCCCCAAGATTGATTGTAAACCATCCAAGTAGGGAAGCAAAGCAGAACGCAGTATAAGTCCAAAGGCTTCACTTCAACAGAGAAAACTTAGCTCAACTAGTTCATATGGTTATGTGGACCATCAAGGCAGAGAGCCGCGAGGAAAAGAAAACTACTTCTTGTTTATTATCGATGATTACTCCAGACGGACATGGGTTGCCTTTCTCAAAAGAAAAATTTGAAGCATTTGAAAAATTTAAAACATTTAAAGCCTTGGCCCAACCGGAGACTCAAGCGGGCAAGAGGTTAAAGGCGATAGATCAGATCGGGGAGGGGAATTTATGTCAAGAGATTTCAAGGAATTATACGATGAACATGGGATCAAGAGAATACACAATCAAGAACTCCACAACAAAATGGAGTTGTTGAGAGGCAAAAACAGCAGTCACGAGGAAATGGCTAGGTCTATGATGAATAGAAGAACATTGGTCAAAACTATTGGGTAGAAGCAATACACCTAGCAGTCCATGTGCTTAACAAAGCCCACCTAGGACCACAAAGTGACAAGACCCCTGCAGACTATGGTTTGGACGACCTGCCTCAATTAAACACTTGAGTCTTTGGGGTAAATGCTACATAAAGAATAATCATGAAAACCTGGCTTGAAATATGATGATGGCCGAGGAAGGAGGATGAGGTATTTTCTTAGGGTATGCTACAAAAGCTTGATAAGGATCTGATGCTATATAATAAGAACATAAAATGGTTGGCCCCATATTGATGTAAAAAATTGATGAAGGAATCCCGGCAAAGAGAGGTGTATGGTAATGAGTCTTCTCAAGAAGACACAGCTAAGAATGAAGTTGAAGAGGTCCAAGAATCAGAAAGCGAAGACTTTGAATCAGATGAAGGCTCAGAACCTTTCCAGACGGACTCAAATGCAGTGACCACAAACTCCTCCTCCCGAGGAATCATTCAAGGAATGTCCTACAAGTCAAATAGTGGGAAAAAGAAATTTAAACCAGGAGAAAGCTAATCCAAACCCTTAGAACAATCTCATATAGCTCTACATCTCAGTCTTTGGAACCCAAATTTTTTAATGAAACCGGCCTGAGATGATCAACTGGAGTTAAAAACTGATGAATGAATAACTTGATCAGTTAGAGAAAAACAATACATGGGAATGAAGGTAAAATGTCATTGGCTCCAAATGGATATTTAGAATAAGATGAATGAGCAAGGAAAAGTCATCAGGAACAAAGAAACAAGATTAGTCACATGAGGCTATGCTAGGATAGAGGGCTGGATTTTGATGAAACATTTGCACCGTAGCTTGAGAGATGAGAAGCTATAAGAATGTTCCTTGCCTATGCTTGTCATAAAAGTTTGGAATACAAATGGATGTCAAGTCGACGTTCCTAAATGGAGATTTAAGTGAAAGGAAGTCTATATGGAACAACAGGAGGGTTTCAATCTATCAGAATAACCGACAGTATACAAGTTGAATAAAAGCTTTATATGGTTCAAGAGGCTCATAAACCCCTCGAGGCTGGTATCATGGGCTGGATGGCACATATCTCAAAGACAAAGGGTTCAAAGAGAGGAACAAAGCCCGACAATAATCGTATGTGGAGCAGAGGGACAATGAGTTGCTCCTTCGTACTAGTCCCATGTAGATGACATCATCTTTGGATGTAATAAAGGACTCCAACTTGGTACAATGGTTTATACATGCATGGAATTACGAATTTGAGATGTCTATGATAGGAGAACTTTCATTTCCTTGGTCTACAAATTACTCGAGGTCCGATGGGATCTTCATTTCTCAAAGGTGAAAATATTTAAGAGAGAAATCACGAAAGGTTTCAAATGGAAGACTCTAAACCCGTGGAATTTTACCCATAGTAGCAGGGATGTAAATTAAGCAAGGATGATAATTCACGATGTTGATCAAAGCTCATATCGATCCATGATAGGAATCCTATTGTACATCTGACATCTTTCCTTGAGACATAATTCATCTTGTAGGAATGGTAGGAAGATATCGGTACTCCTAAGCAGAATAATTTGCAAAAGAAATTTGTCAAAGGATATTGGTACCAAAACAATGGCTTATGGTGCATTGAATTGTCCAAAATTCAAAATCTTCAATTAAGTGCTTATTCAGATCTTGATTGGGCAAATTGTGTTGATGAGAGAAAAACACCCGGTGGAGGGCATTCTTCTTGGGTAACTCCTTAGTAGCAGGGCTTAGTAAGCAAGGTTCCATTCCTCTGCTCGACCCGCAGGAGAGTACGTGCTGGCTGCTACACATTTACTGCGGTATTATGGATGATTCAAACACTTGCGGTCTTGGAGGTAAATTATCTTCTTGATTCCAATTCATTGTGATAACACGAGTGCCATCGGTGTGTCTAAAAATACTGTCTTCCATTTCAAGACAAAACATATTCCCATAAAATATGTTTTTGAGAACGGTCCTCAATCCCAGTTATTCCGGCTCAATACATTCCCTTCTGAGAACAATTTGCAAACATCTTTACTAAGCCTCTAGCCAAGACACCGTTTGAATATCTCCAACAATTTGGGTGTCATTTCGTTTCACCTAAAAGAGTCCATCTTGTTAGGGGCGAGGTCTCTTCTTTGACATTGATGTCAAGGGGAGAAAAGAATTTGGGTGCTGTGGTTACCATCAATACAAAGGAGATTGTTGGAAAGTGTTATGCTTGTCATTGATGGCAAGTGATACAGCGGTGAAGATGACGAGGGAAAGCGAAGACAAAGGAAATCAAGCTTTCGGGGAGGGAATAGCAGTCTTATATGCGCGCGAAGCATAGGAAAGAGACCGAGAACCGTCGGATCTCACTTTGAAATCCCGACAGCTGTTGGATAAGGAGAAGCTGCGTGGATATTAAATCTTGAGGAGTTAGTATGAGGAGAAGAAGTGATCTAAGCCGTCGGATTAGAAGCAAACCAGAACAATTTGTCGGTGTATCACGGCTGCGAGGGAGATAAGCCATCGGAGAATCGGGGATCGCTGATTTCAAATGCAAGAACAATGATAGCGAAAACCAGGAAATTGTGATATGCGATTTTGCGATATGATAAACCGTCGGATCAACATGTGATCGAACCATTGATCCAACTCACGCGACGGCCGGATACGTCGACAAAGGGACCGTGCTTTAACCAGGGGAATGGCGGTGTCGAGGCGGTTCAACACTTGAACCTGGTATGTCATGAATCAGTGATATGCGATGGCGGTGTTTAACACACAATCAAAACAGTGTGGCGTCGGCTGAGAGCATCAGCGTCGGGACTGGAATGACAAAGTCACTTGACATCGAAAACCCGATTCCAGCGGTGATATCTCGTCTCCAGTGACTCATCATTAACCCGTTTGAGCAAGGTTATACTGGTAGGGCGTTGATCTCCAGAGCAGCCAGTCCGGGGATCGGGAGATCTATAGACATGTGCATCTGACAACGAAATCACGAAATCCCGATAGAGACATAAGGTTGTGTTCATGGAGTGAAGGTCACATTGGCCAGGAGCTAATCTCAGGAGGGATATCGTATGAAAGGATCCATCGGGAATGAATGTGAATGGAAATCGTGAATCAAGTGGACATAAACATTATGTCATCGCCAATGCGAAACCGTCACGATGTTTGACCAAGGTCATGTGTTGGCGGTCTTATGGGCCAAAGGGCTATAGCCAGTGAGGAGACTTCACGTCGGGAAAAAGAGCAAATGGGAATCGAAGAAGAATCGGGAGGCTCAGTACATGTGCTCGACATACATAGCTACCCGAAAATGCTGATGGGTGAAATCGATTTATCGAATCGTTGGATCGTCAGAAATGATGGGAGGCCTAGAGCCTGCGACAACGTGAGGCACCAAAACCATTGACATCTGCTAAGAAGTCGAAGAAGACTGATGTAGGATCACCAGAAAAGCTGAAGAGTCATGATGATGTCGATAGAGGACTCAAGAGGTGGAGGATAATGGCGCAGATTCAACATGCAAAGGCAAAGAAAACATTGCATGCAAAAGGTGCATAGGCGCTATAAATACCGCGGTTCAAAGAGGAGATTATGTTGTTGAAAAGTGGGAATTTGCGGTGGCTATTGGGCGTCTTGTGTTGATTCATGGGTGAAGAAGAATCGAGTTGCGCAGCGAAAGCGTTGAGGGCTCATAACCAGGACATTGCAAAAGATCTGAGGAGAAGGACAATAATGAAGCCAGAGCAACAAAGTGGAGCAGAACAGTGATTAGTCAGGTAGGCCATCATCAAATTTCATATCACTGTAATAAATTCGGTAACAAAGATTAATATTTGGCGGGGTGGTTGGGAGGAGGTGCTAGGGAGGAATTTGTTGTCCCTCGGAGGTTCAAGTGGGTGCTTGAACCACGGGGAGTTAGTGCTTCCTTCTAATTGGTGCTAAACGGGGAGTTAGTTGCTTCCTTCTAGTGGGTGCTAGAAAGCAGAGTTGGTTATACCGGTGAGGTTGCAACACTAAAGCGAGAGGAGTTGTAGCCTCATTATGAGTTGGTGCTCATATGTATGATCATGTAAATAATGTAACAATTACTTATCATATAAAGAAAAGAGGTTTACCCTGTATGGGTTTCCTTGGGAAATATCTGTCTGTGTTTCTCTTATGTATGGTGATGCTGAATATGCCATTGTTTATTCCCTGCATTATTGTGATCATCATTTAGTGACTTCGACAAGAGTTTAAAGAAGCATAATTGTTTAAGCGGTAACAACTGGTTACCCCTCTCGGAGTTGACTAGCGACCTATGTCCATGTAGTTGATCAAAACAGACAAAAGTTATATCGAAAACGTGAGTCATGCATTTTTGTTGGAAATAGTGAACAAAGTAAGGCTTAAAGGTTGTATAATCCCCTCACTAATAGAATTTTTGTGTCAAGAGATGTGATTTTTAATGAAGGCGTAGTTTATGGTCATCAAAAAGACCATGAAGATATGTCTAAATCTGTTTTGGATACACATATTATTGATGATATTGATAATGAACAACCCACTAATATTTTAGTTCCAAGTGATACAAATCCACCAAGTAGCCCCTCATTTAATTATTCATTTCCAAGTGCAAGACCAACACCAAATTCAAGTTCCGCAAGGAAGGTAAGAAGATTAAATGACATTTATCAAAGGGTAAAAGTTCGTACATGAAGAAATCCAATGGGTGAGATAGTAAATTTTGTTTTACTCCAAGGCTGATTTTGAACCATCATGTTTTGAATATGCATGTACTAGTGAGGTTTGGGTGCAAGAAATGAAAGAGAAGAGAGGAATTCTATTAACATGAATGATACTTGGGAACTTACAGAACTTCTACATGACAAGAAAAAAATTGGTACTATATGGGTCTACAAGACTAGGAGTACAATAGTGATGGGGTGTTGAAAGACACAAGGAAAGATTGGTTGCCAAAGGATTCCAAAGAGGTATAGTATTTCATTATGAAAAAACATTTTTACTAGTAGAAAGACAAGAGATTGTTAGAATTATGATTTCATTAGCATCTTCGAAGAAATGGAGCATTCATCACATTGATGTGAAAAGTGCCTTTTGAATGGGTACTTAGAAGAAGAGATGTTTATGGAACAACTTATTGGATCATGTTGTCGTTGATACCAATGGTTTTGGGAATTGATTGATGTCATTGATTGATTTCAAGTGATTGATTGATGTCAAAGTTGATTGATTGATGATTGATGTAATATAATATGTATTGTCCCTTGATGAGGGAATGCATAGATGAAGATGAATCAATAAGTTGTCATTGATACATGATGAAGATGGATCGATGTGGTTTCATTGGTATATGATGCATTGTTTGAGAAAAATGTATATATGAATCATTATTTTCTTATCATGATTGATAAAGGTGCACAAATGGATGAACTCAAAGTTGGTTCCCTTATGGTGAAAGCCTCACGGAAAGGCGGCACAGGGATTGGGACATCCTAGAAGAATGGTTGGAGGACCATGCTCTCATTATTGTCTTATAAGGATTGATAAGGTGCACAACAGAGGATGAACTCCAAAGTGGTCCCCCTTATGGTGAAGCCCTCATGGGAAGGCAGCTTTGGGGATTGGTTATCCCTAGAATAATGGTTGGAGGGACCCATGCTTGTATGTGGAATAACGAGATGAGAAGATCAATGAAATTGTTGGTGAAACTATCCCTATATATGGATAGTGCTTGTCATCACCATTACGGTGGTATGTGGAATGTTACATAACTCCTCATATGGTTTGAGAGTTATAGCCTTCTGGTATGAAGGGACTCACATGAGGCTTGAAGCCCCAAAGGTCCAAGAAGTCAAAGTGACCTAGAAAATCTCATTATTGTCTTATCATGATTGATAAGGTGCACAAACAGATGAACTCCAAATTGGTCCCCTTATGGTGAAAGCCCTCACGGGAAGACGCTTTGCGGATTGAGTTATCCTAGAATAATGGTTGGAGGACCCATGCTTGTATGTGGAATAACGATATGAAGATCAATGAAATTGTTGGTGAAACTATCCTATATGGATAGTGCTTGTCATGCCATTTCTGGTGGTATGTGGAATGTTACATAACTCCTCATGGTTTGAGAGTTATGGCCTTACGAATATGAAGGACCCCCACATAAAGGCTTGAATCCCCCAAGGTCAAAGAAGTCAAAGTGACCTAAAAGAAGAAATGATAAATTAAAGTGAAAAATTCAAGGTGGATTATTTAAATAAGCAAGAGAAGTGACAAAATCAAGAAATGATAAAGTAAGGTGACAAAATCAAGAAGGAATATTTAAATGTTAAAGTATTGGAGAACTTTCTATTTATGGAAAGTGGTTAACCCTAAAA
>SNQJ01S0015764.1:20297-33566 GCA_010110895.2 Picea sitchensis
CCCATATATTAAATGACTTCCACTAATAACACATAACTACATTCCCATTGGGTACCTCCCTAGGTACCCCATATTACCTCCCTAGGTATACCACATAGATTGCATGCACGCGCATGTGCATCTGCATGTGACCGCATCGAAAAATTCGTTGGCATGTTTCCAACAATGGTCCTGCATAATCAATTTGATCTTTCTTGCCACTATTTTTTTTCGGTTCATTACAAGAATAACTATTTGGAACAAATTTGGTGCAAAAAGATCACGTACTCTCAGCCTTCATGTTTGTGGGATAAAAGAAAGAATCACAGAATATTGGCTAACAATCAACCAGTTAACAACTCAATTCTGTAAGTCTTTTTATTTGACATGTAATACAAATTAACCTCCTCCCAATTTTTGAGTATTTTTTTCAACTAACAAGCATAAAACATATAACCTTTTGAGTATTTTTTTCAACTAACAAGCATAAAACATAACCTTTGCAAAAACTCTAAATTTGAACTACAAAATTCTGCTACAATATCTCAACAAAATTGATGACTCCAAACGCATGCGATCACCAATCAAATACAAAATAAAAATTATATCCTTTCATTATATAATTACAATCCTGGTCGTAGAGAGCAATGTGAACGTACCACTCATTTAGGAAGCATGTATGTGAATGAGTGAAAGGATGAGATTTAAAGCTTTCAATTTGGCACAATAGAAAATGTTTTAGTTCATTTTCTTGGCTTTATGCCTTAAAAATATCCATATGTGGGCTTTGAACACAACCACTACCAAAAACAACCAATTCACCTTACCCAATAGTAAATTAGATCTATTATTTTCCACACGATAGAAGACTAATTTATAAATATTTTTTGTAAATAATAGTAAAAAGATAAAATTAATCACCATGTTACATGGCTATAAAACTACCGATCTAAATCTACAATGCAATTCTGATAAAGAGGAATGCATCAATCAAAATTCAATGTCTTTATGCATCAATCAAAATTCAACGTTTCCTATATAGGAAAAGAGCAGGGTTACAATCTTTAGTTAACTGCATCTTTCCTCTAAACATATTGACTAAAAGCGAAATAATTAACAAAAGGACAGCATGAATAACTAATCAAATTAATTAACATGGCTATAAAACTACCTATCAAAATCTGCAATTCCAATAAAGAGGAATGCATCAATCAAAATTCAATGTCTTTATACATCAATCAGAATTCAACGTTTCCTATATAGGAAAAGAGCATGGCAGCAATCTTTAGTTAACAACATCTTTCCTCGAAACATATTGGCTAAAGACGAAATAATGACATTAGAGTAATCAATTATCAAGCAAGATCCGGATGTAGAAATGTAAAAAGAAATAATGTCTGAAGTTTTGAATCCTTGCATGTTGTTGAGTATAGCTTGCTTTATGTTTTCCAATCAAAACCAAAGATTTCAAAGGAAAATTAAAATTTTCTAACCTCTTCGCATCATTGTCAGTGGTTAACATTGCTAGGACAACTTTTGCATCTCCAATGTTCACAATTAAAATCTGCATCACTACACAACTCTACAAACTCCCACATACGCGTACATACAAACGTTTTGTCAGAAGCTTGCATTTAAAATCTTGTACCCACATTGTACCATTAAATGAATTCACATCATTTATAATTAGATCCAAATTTAATGTTTAAAGAAGATGATCAAACAAAGACCAAGACAAAGTTTCAAAATATACTTTTCCTTAATCAACATAAAGCAAATATAATTATCAGACGTAAGAAAACCCTTTAACACCCTTTAAATGGGATTCCATACACCATACACAAGATGATAAATATTTCATTAAAATTTCCACCCTAAAGTTTAAATAAAAAAAAGTTATTTGAATTCTTTGAAATAATAGATTTTTTAAATAAACATCATCCATACTTTTAACCAAGGCCACATTATCTAACAACTCTAAAATTAATAGAGACAAACAATGGTTGATCCATCTTTCCATCCTATATACCAACACTCAAACACCATCAACTAATAAATGTGAAACATATCTACAATTCAAACTCTAGACTTTCATCATACTTTCTAATCGTTTAACATAATTAACTTAGGTTCTATCTATATCTACAACTCAAATAATGGTTCATCGTATTTTCTAATTGCTTAATATAATTTACATGGATTCATAATATATTCATATAGTCCTTGTTAACAAAAATGGCACCCCAAGGGGTGTTTCAAGAAAAATACCCATCCAAAATAGAAACGACAATAGAACCATTGTTTTTTTGTGTCTGTTTCACAAGTTTCTATCTTGCAAGAAACCACTAGTAGAAAAAGGTAAAACAGACAAATATACAATTTAAAGGGCTAGAGAAAAGCACTTATAGTACACTTTAGTTTATATTCAATAAGTGTAAGATAGAGTTGATGTTGTGTGTGTGTGTGTGTGTGTCTAACCTAACAAAAAATTCACAAAAATCAAAGAAAAACTTGATGTTTTGTTTGTGTGCGTATATAAAACCTAACAAAAAATTCACAAAAATCAAAGAAAAACTTGATGATTGAACATATGATAGGCATGGAAAAAAATAGGAATAGGGAAGGTAAAGTTATTCCTCGAGTAAGTGTTAATGAATTTATGTGAAAAGGGCATTTTGTACAAATTAAAGCCCATTACTAGTGTGGGTATTATTGACAAAATAATAAGCGAAGCAAACAATTAAAAAGAGAGATCGAGAATGGAAAGTGTGGAGTGCCTTGTATTAGCTGATAGTCTAAAGCTATAAATGGAAAACAAAAAAAGAAGAACAATAAACAAGAAGCAAATATTAACGATTGGTACAGCTGGCAGTGTACCTAACTAACACTCCCTCTTAAACTCAAGAGTTACAAACATCAGCACTCATAATGTCTAAGTGTTGTCTCTTCAAATCAAAAATGGTTTTTCCCAATGGCTTTGTAAAGATGTCTGTGAGATGGTCTCGTGAGCCACAAAATTGAAATGTGATTTCACCATTATTGACTAGCTCGCGTATGAAGTGAAAGTGAGTGTCAATATGCTTGCTTTTCTTATGAAAAACATAGTTTTTGGATAAAGCAGTCGCTGAAGTATTGTCACAGAAGCTAGGAGTTGGATCATTTTTTGTATGTGACATGTCATTCCATAGTCTTCACAGCGACACAGCTTGACAGGAAGCTGAGGTAGCCGCGACATACTCTGCCTCTACAAAAGATATTGAAACAATAGGTTGCTTATTTGATGCCCAAGAAATCAAATTCGTGCCCAGGTGAAAAGCATACCATGAGGTGTTTTTTCAGCCATCTAGGTTGCCTTCAAAATCATTATCAATGTACCATAAACCAAAATTGAGAGTGCCAACAACATATCTCAAAATCCTTTTTTCTATCTTCCAGTGAGAATCTTTGGGATATTCCATGAACCGAGAAACAAAGTTGGTTGCATACATAATATCAAGCCTAGTTTTTGTAAGATACAACAAACTACCTACTAAACTTTTGTACAAAGTAGAGTCCATTGTAGGGCCTTCATCTTGCTTGCTCAATTTGGTGCCTAGGGGTATAGGAGTATATGTTGGATTGCAGTCTTCCATGTAGAATCTTTTGAGGATGTTTGTTGCATACTTCTACTGACAGAAAAAAATGCATTTGATTGATTGGTCAACCTCAATCCCCAAAAAATATTTCATTATGTCAAGATCTATCATCTCAAACTCAAATTTCATGGCATGTTTAAAATTGGTTAACTCAAGATTTCCAGTATATATCATGTCATCAACATAAAGAAAGACAATCAGAATTTTACGTTGTTGATCTATTTTGGTGTATAGAGTTGGCTCATTTTGGCTTCTACTGAAACCACTCTTGATCAGGTAAGTATCAATTATGTTGTGCCAAGCTTTTGGAGCTTACTTTAAGCCATACAAGGATTTCTTCAATCAATACACTTTGGTTGGTTGGTCTTTGACTTCAAATCCAGGTGGTTATCCACATAGACCTCTTCTTCTAAAACACCATTCACGAAAGCTGACTTGACATACATCTAGTATACTTTCCATCTGTGTTGAGTTTTTATCGCTAATAGAGTCCTTACAGTGTCCAACCATGCTACTGGAGAAAAAGTTTCACCGTAGTCAATGCCTGGTTGTTGTGAGAATCCTTTGGCAACAAGTCTTGTTTTGTGTTTTTCAATATGTCCCTTTTCATTGAGTTTAGTCTTGTGAACCCACTTGACACCAATACTTGTATTGTGTTTGGGTAGATCAACAAGATCCCATGTCTTGTTCTTCTCAATGGAGTCAATCTCTTGGTTCATGGATTGAACCCAATGTGGCTCTTTAGTTGTCTCTTAAAAAGATGTAGGTTGACATGACATTAATGCAAAAAGATTGTGTTTTTCAATATCATCCAACTGCTGATGGATTTCTCTCAAGCTTCGAGTTCTCTGATTTTGAAGTTCAGAGAATGAATTTATGCTTGAAGAAGAGTTGTCCTGAGAACTTTCAGGTTGTCCTTATACCTAAAAATAGAAGGATATGTTGATGTGTTTGTTGTCCTGAATTTTTTGTGTTCAGGAAGTGGTAGCAATGGATTTTGACTATTCATAGGATGATTTTCAAAATCACTTCAGAACTGATTTTCAAGAAATTTGACATCTCTACAAAGAATGAGTTTCTTTGAAATCGGATTGTAAAGTCTATAGGCTTTGGATGTTTGATTGTAGCCAACAAAAATGCATTTCTCACTTCGATCATCAAGTTTTTTTCTCAATTCGGAAGGTATGTGAATGAATGCAATGCATCCAAAAGTCCTAAGATGAGCAACATTCAGTTTTGTTCCACTCCATGCTTCTTGAGGGACCTTCATCTTGACACTGGTGGTTGGAGATCTATTCAGAAGATAAGTTGAATATGCAACAGCTTCAGCCCAAAAGAAATTTGACAGACATTTCTCTCTCTATGAGAAGGGTCCTTCCCATGTTCATTATAATATGTTTTTTCCTCTCAACCACTCCATTTTGTTGTGGAGTATATAGCCCAAAACGGTTAGTAGTGTTCGTGTTTTTTCTCAGGGATGCAAAATACCTCTGATATATGCAAGCAAACAGGTCCTCTTTCTATTTCCAGCGTGTAAAACCAGGTCCTCTAAATCCTTTGCGTGACTTTGAGCTGAAAAATGTGGGCCATACCAATTATTTAGCTCTGATCTGGCTAGATCTGACTATCCGAGCACGAGATCTTATAGAGGCAAAACATCGAGCTCTATTCTTTATTTGACTGCAGTCTCTCTTAATGGCAAAAACCAGGTGCTCTGGGCATTTTTTTTTTAAGGAAAAATAATTTTAACTTTAACCCCTCATATGACCAAGGGCTAAGAAATAGGTGCTCCAGGGCTTTGGGCGTTCTAAAACCTCATATCCGTCGAATGGGCGAACTGGTGAATAGAAGAATAGATCAACAGTCATCGTTGATTTGAGATCAACGGCTCAGATTTCTCTGATTTGGGCTTCGATGATTTTTGTTGAGCGCTACAACACACACAACACTCGCGAAGTGTCGTTCGCCGAAGAGGGGAAGATCGAACATATTCCTCCACTAGATCAACGGCTTCGACGAGTTTTTCACAATACATTTTCACAAATATTTCGAATCCCCGAAGTATTAAAACGATGATGCTCGAGCTCTGATGGATGTCCACAGTTCAGATTACTTATGTTCGGGCTTCGACAATTTCTTTTGGTCATCCAGATAGCATGACTCTTCGTATCTATCGACGTTGAAATGTCGAAATGGCAATAAAGAGCAATGGCCTGGCCGAGATTCGTTTCGGGATTTTTCTCCTTCTCTTCAACGACACAAATTCGTCGAAGTGTCAAATCTCTGAAGTGACGTAAGCTTGATCCAACGATTCAAATGTCTTCTGGAACGAGTAGTCAGGATCCACTTCGATGCTTCGGCCTTAAGGGATTTTTTCGGCACTACTTCACACTTGTCAGAGCGTCGAATTGTCGGATGGCTTCCACATGTCCACCATAATCAACAACCTGGATTAACTCTAGCTCTTCGGAGCTTCGAGAGTTCGAGAATCAATACACTTTAGTTCTTCCTAAGTGTCAGTGCTCTGGACCTCCGGATATAGCGCCATGCATTGGGATTTCTTACATAAATGTAAGCGATCTTTGTACCATAGTGAACCATTTTTCCATGTAAATGTATCTTCCATTGAATCCTGCTGCAACCTTTGAATGAGAGTTCACACTTTTTCGTCATTCTTCCATTCATCACTTGCTTCTATTATCCAATCGGGTTGGATGATCGAGATAGCACAGACAAATGCCTCAACATATTCATCCTTCCTTGAGAGTGCATCTGCCACAACATTTTGCTTCCCTTTTTTTATAGCTGATTTAAAAATCATAACCCAATATCTTGGTTACCCATTTTTGTTGTTCTTCTGAAGATAGTCTTTCTTCTAAAGATAGTCCTTCTCATAAATGGGTTTCTATAAGTCCTTTCCCTTGAGTGGTCGACTTTCAAAAGCTAGGGGCCTTCCTTCTTGCATTAGGACAACACCAATTCCATTTCCTGAGGCACCACATTCCACAATAAAGGTTTTTGCGAAGTCTGGAGTGGTCAAGACAGGAGCTTTGCACATCACCTCTTTAAGTTGTTCAAAAGCTTTAGTTGTCTCTGGAATCCATGAAAATGCATCCTTCTTAGTTAGTGTCGTTAAAGGTGATGTTATTCTTCCATAGTGTCAAATAAAATTGCGGTAGTAACCTGTCAAACCCAAAAATCCTCTAAGATTCTTCAATGTTTTGGGAATCGGCCAGTCCATCATGGCCTTAATCTTATTAGAGTCTACCTTGACACCTTCATGCGATACAATATGAGTGAAATACTCTACCTCCTTCACTCCAAAGAAACATTTGGATGGTTTGGCATATAGTTGTTGCTCCTTTAGTAGTTGTAGCACCAAAACTTGTGGTAGTAACCTCACAAACCCAAAAATCCTCTAAGATTCTTCAATGTTTTGGGAATCGCCACCATCATGGCCTTAATCTTATTAGAGTCTACCTTTGACACCTTCATGATACAATATGAGTGAAATACTCTACCCCTTTCACTCCAAAGAAACATTTGGATTATTTGGCATATAGTTGTTGCTCAGTAGTTGTGGCACCTTGTCAACATGTCACACATGATCCTCCCAAGACTTCACAGGATTAGTATATCATCAAAAATACTAACACAAATTTCGAATGAAGGCTTGAAAATGGAATTCATCAACCCTTGAATGGAAGGTGCATTTGTAAGGGCCAAAGGCACATAACCAAAAATTCACAATAACCTTCATGAGTTCTAATGTTGTTTTGGGATATCTTCCTTCATTCTAATCCGATGATACCATGAACTAAGATCCAACTTTTGTGAAATAGATCGCTCCATGCAGTTCATCTAACAAATCATCAATGATCGAATGGGAAAACCATCTTTAATAGTGATCTTCATAGAGTTCTCTATAATCTTGACACATACTCCATGAGCCATCTTTCTTGAATACCATTACCACCGTGCAGAAAAGAACTTGGGCTAGGTCTAATAATGTCAACTCTAACATTTCTTCAACCATGCACCCACTTCAACTCTTCGGGCATAAGGGTATCTATATGGAATGATGTTAGGAGGAACACCTCGTGAATTAGGTGAATATCAAGATCATGATTTCGAGTGGTAGAAGACCTTTAGAATATCTTCAAATACTTTGGAATGTTGATCAATGATCCCTTTGGAAGCATTTATTGAGGAATAGATGGCTTAGGATGTTTGAATATCTAGTGAGCATAGTTGTGCAATAACACCTTAATGCCCTTTTTCAATAATTTTTCATGCCATTAGAGCTATCACCTTACAGGGCTTCCTTTGTGATAATTGCTAACTCAATTTATTTTCCTTCCAATGAAAAATTTCATGAAAAGTTCTTGAAATTTAAAAAGCAATTGTTCCAATGATTGTAACCATTGGATTCAGTACAACATCAAGACCACCCATGGGTATATAAATAACTAGACTATTCATTACATATCCTCCATAGTAGTAAGATTTTATCTTATTGCATTTTCCGAAAGCAATTGATAGTTCCTCCATCTCAATCATTACTTGAAACTCAAAATGGATATACAAAGCAATTGAAATCTTTAGCTAATTTATAATGAATGAAATTATGAGTACCGCTTTAATCAATAGGACTATTACCTTTTCTTTTGATATATATTTTCCGATCTCGAAAATATGAGAGCAAGCTAATTCCACCAATGCATTACACGATATTGTGGGAGTCAACTCTTCAGATGAAATTGATTCTACGTTTTCATCTTGAGATGGTTCTTGTTCATGTTCTTGTCCTTCTTCTTCTTCACAATCTATGTAGAATAATTTCTTCTCACCACACTTATATCCCTTATTGTACTTGTTGTCACAATTAAAGCATAAACCTTTTGTTTTTCTTTCCTCCAATTGTTGAGGTGTCAACCTTGTAGGTTGAGGTGTTTTAGAAGAATGAGCATTATTCTCTCTATAGATGTTACAATTGGTCATTCTAGTAGCCATAGCCATATTTTTACTTTCAACATTTCTTGCCACTTTAAATGCATTCTCCAATGATTTGGGTTCCCAAAGACGAACCTCATGTTGAATGTTCTCTTAAAGTTCTTATGAATACACCAATCAAGCGCTCATATGGAATATATGTTACCTTTATATTCAATATTTGGAAATTCTCAATGTGCTCTGTAACTGAACCCTTTTGTTTGAGATTTATCAATTGACTAAAGAAGGTATTGCTCCTTGTATCCTCGTAGTGTGCTATCATTTCTTCCGTAAAAATTGTCCAAATGACGAGTGATTTGCGAGAACAAAGCCATCTATACCATACAAATTGATTGGGTTCTAAATAAAACGAAGCAATTTGTACCTTTTGTGTATGTGGCATATTATGTAGATCAAAGAATTGCTCCATCTGAAGTATCCATGTGATAGGGTCGTTGCCATCAAACTTCCTCATATCGATCTTAGGAACGTGGTTGGTCTTCAACCCAAAGTTAAAGTTTCTCCATTCTTGATTCATCTTCCTTCTGTCAACATCATGAATTTCATGGGATACATTTTCACTTTCAGGGGTCCTCTCTATTACAAAATTTTTCAATCCTTCCATGATCTCCTCTTTTAAACCATCCATCTGTGCCTCCAACTTAGCTTCCATCTCTTGTAGTTCATCTTTTGTTACTATCTTATTTTGTAAATCATTTATGTCCCTACGCATTTATTCACCTTCATCGAGAATCCAATTAAGATTGTCTAGAGGCTTATTTGGTATACAAGTTCCCTTTTTGGATGGCATGTTGGCCAAATATCACTTTTGAACCTTGATTTTGAGGTGATTCTGCTAGACAATTTTTCTTTTGTTGTATCTCCAAAGTTTCGACCCTTCTGGGTATGAAACTTTATTTTTTTAGTTCTCTGATATTTCTTCTCTGCAATGCCACAGATCTGATCAAAATTGGATGTGCCAAGTGGAATTTACGGTAACTTCTTCACAACTTGTTGATTTTTTGTTTTTCCAAGAGATTTCACTTGTATAGCGTGCCCCACACAAAATAATTGATATAAAATTTTGAAACTCGTGCCAAAAATACTTCAAACTATCCATTATCCAATGAAACCAGTCTCACTCAATTTGGATACTCTAGGAAGAAGTTATGATTTTTTTACCTGGAACACCTTCTTGAGACTAGTCAATAGGACTAGCCAGATACCCTATCTTCCACAGGGTGTATCTACAAATGTAAGATGACCCAGAAGCTGAAATTTTTACCACATATACCTTACTAATTTCTATGAATCGCCTCCAAAGTTAACCTTACTAATTTATGTGAATAGCCTTCGAAGTTAAGGGCCTGAAATGTTACAAAAAAAAATTTATAGAAAAAATTTTGTAATGACTCAGTTCAGGATGATTCCAGAACCCTATCTTGCACAGGTTGTAACTCCGAAAGTATAAGGCCTCATGAGCTGAAATTTTAACCCAACGTACCTTGATCTGTCTACTAAATATCCTCCAAGTCATTCATTATGAAATGTTGTAGGAATAAAGTTAGAGCGAAAATTCCAAGGTTTCTTAGATGTAGCGGCGAAACCCCAAGACTTTGAGCTCTGATACCATATGTTAAGAACCAAATATCAATATACCATAGAAAAACCTCAGAATAAGTACTCAACACCTTGAAAAATAAAGAAATTCAGATAATAAGCCTCTTCGAGGGGGCAACCTCCTTATGCCCACATAAATGTACAATTATCAGATGATTCAAAATGAAAATGTCTCTTTTGGTATATATAGGAGACTAGGAGGTATAATTACAACTAATGGACTAAAGCCGACATAAATAAAATAACATTACTAATATAATATTCCTTAATTAAAGGGTAATGAGCCACTATTTAGAACTTAACATCTCTAAACTCAACCAAATGGGGTAATAAATAGGCTAGTAAATTCAGCGACAAGCAACAACATATATAGAAAATAAGGAAGAAAGTACCTAAAGAGCATATATGATGAGAATGTTCTCATTCTCAAAAAAACTTTTAAGACTCCAATCTGCAAAATAATCAACACAATAACTTTCACAAAGAACTTCCATGGTAAAACATGTGATAGCATAATTATGTCACAACCCTATCGTTTAGTCACGACAACAAGCCTCACATAACAAGTGCAATTTTTTTTTTTTGCTTTGTGTGTGTGTAGGAAGGTAAACATGACATTACTCAACAACGCAACACGACGACGCACACTACGCAAGCAGCTCACATAACAACATGACGACCTAACAAGAATAAGAATGACTACCTGTTCGTCCTACCCTGCAATGGTTAGGACCTCCAGGACACATAAGCAATGGTTCCCATCGATTTTGACCATTTAAAGTCTCAAGGTTGACGATTGTTCTAAGGAACAAGGAGGTGTCTACATCCCACCCGACACGAGCAGACCAAGCACATTAAATGTTTACAAACCAAGTACGACATTAATTGTAGTCAACCACAACACCCTCCACAAGAAGCGCAAGCTAAGAACGACTTAAAATGAAAAAGATTCAAGAAAATTTACGAATACAAAGAATGACACCCATGGTCACGTTCAATAAATTAATTGTTATCAGGGCTCCAATGATAAATTGCTTAAATGTATGACAGAAATGCAAAATTCGAGTGAATCAATTTGGTGCAAAATGAAATATTCTCTCACCCTCTCCTATCCTAGTATATCATTTATTAATATATAATAGATTTTATATTACCTATTAAATTACAATAGATTTTATAAGGAGTCATTTCAACCTAAATCTATTATAAATACACACTTTAACTTGAATATAATATAAATAAACGCAGCTTCATACTAACCTTTAGATCCGCGCAAAGGTATTTTATCTGCAGCCCAAATAAGACAATATGGATCTATGATAGTACAACTCTCCCTTTATCAATACTTAGTAGTTCCGAGTTAAAATAATTGATAACTTTAATATAAATTGATAACTGGCAGTCACTAAATTTGGGATACAGGTTTTCATCTCTCAATGCTTATCAATCAGAGGTAATTATGGATCTAATATTTAGTAAATCAGAGCTAATATAAATTGATAACTAGGCAAAATAGATCAAGTCAATAGGGTCCATACTAGCACAAGATTAACTGATCAAAGAAGGTGCAAGGTAGTTTTAATTGAAAATAAATACATTGAGGTTTATAATTGAAATTTTATTTAGATACCTAAGAGAATTCTCACTGAATCGGGAATGAACTAGATCGACAATAATACAGATCTCCATCTATTAGTAATTAAAGGCTTAAGTGAATATAAATAATTACTAATACAGTATTTCCTCTCTCCACACTTATTAAATCAGATGTAATAAGGATCTATGGGTGTATTATGTCTAAGGAAGAGAGAAGTAGATAACCATCTATTAATACTTATTAAATTGGGGCTAAAATGGGTCTTTGCGTACATATCTATCTATAAAATAGAGAGAATAGATCTCCATCTATCCTTAATTATTAAATCAAGAGTAATATGGGTATATGCTTATATACCATTTATTGAACAAGGAAGATACCCAGATGGACAGAGGCTGACAATTAGGAGAACGACAGTAACACTTTCGCCTTAGATTCTTCACCCAATAATGAGTAACGACAATGTTACACACGCAAATTTAAAAGTTATTCGTTGTCCATCGTTGTCAGGGAAGGGTGCGGTCAAGGGTGGACTGTCAGCAACCCCACGGAATGTAGATTCGATTACCAAGCCATTATTGTCAACGCCATCCAGCATTCATTGTGCAGAACCCATGGGTATTAATTATTATTTTTATTTTTAACAACGCAAAGGCAATTTGATTGTTGGACTGGCACCTAAAATTCGTTGTAGCTTATCTGTGGGTTTGCTCTGACCTCAAGGCAATGCCCAGGCTCAGTTCATTGTGTCAAATTAAAAATGACCATCATTATTATTTAATGATGGGCGTAAATTAAGACTTCACAAACCTATTCTAAGGAATCATCGTTGTGCATATATTTAAGAGACAATCCAGAATAACAATATGAAATCATTGTGCCTATATTTAAGAGACAATCCAGAATAAAAATATGAAATCGTTGTGCATATATTTAAGAGACAATCTAGATAACAAATATGAAATCGTTGTGCATATATTTAAGAGACAATCCAGAATAACAAATATGAAATCGTTGTGCATATATTTAAGATACAATCCAAAATAACAAATATGAAATCGTTGTGCCTATAGCTCACTGTGCATGTCTCCTAAAAAGAATAAAATAGCCCCTACACTAGATAAATACATAGTTGTGCAGAAACAAGAACATTGTACCACTCCATAGGGTTGTATCACTGCGCATCGATTAGAGAAGTAACACTAACTAGATCAACATTCTACGCATATAATAAAAACTAACATCAACTACATTTACAGGGTTGTATCGCTGGATATTATTACAATTCGCTACAATGCTATAAACATCGCCAGATACAAACACTACATCAATTGTAAGTTAACTCGAATATAAATATCTATGAAAAAGTTTGTTGTGTGAATTCACTACTTCTACCGAATCAAGAAAATAATTTACAGACCATTAGGCATGGATGGAATGGGTACT